>KV001334.1:22447-38800 GCA_001598015.1 Dorcoceras hygrometricum | reverse complement strand
ATATAAAGACTGTTTTGTACAAGAGTCTATAAAACCCACACGCCACAAGTTGGCTAGTTGGGCATCTTCTCTAACACCTAGCTATCGAAGAAAACTTCTCAATGAAACGCCTATAGTAGCCGGCCAACCCCAAGAAACTACGGATCTCTGAAACGTTTCGAGGTCTCTCCCAGTTAAGCACTGCTTCGACCTTGCTCGGATCTACAGAAATCCCTTGTGCCGAAATCACGTGACCCAAAAAGATAATCCTGTCGTGCCAAAACTCGCACTTACTGAATTTGGCATAGAGCTGTGAGTCTCTCAATCTCTGCAATACAAGTCTCAAATGCTCCTTGTGCTCTCTCTTGCTCCTCGAGTACACCAAGATGTCATCTATGAAGACGATAACGAACCGATCGATAAACTCACTGAAGACGCGATTCATCAAATCCATAAAGATAGCAGGGGCATTCGTCAATCCAAAAGGCATGACAAGAAACTCAAAATGCCCATATCGAGTCCGGAAGGCCGTCTTTGCCACATCAGCGTCTCTAATTCGCAACTGGTGATAACCAGAGCGCAAGTCAATCTTCGAGTAAACAACCGATCCCTGCAACTGATCAAACAAGTCATCAATCCTCGGCAGAGGATACTTGTTCTTCACCGTGGCCTTATTCAACTGTCTGAACTCCACGCACATCCTCATAGTGCCATCTTTCTTTTTCACAAAAAGAATCGGAGCTCCCCAAGGCGACATGCTCGGCCTGATGAAGCCTTTCTCTAAGAGATCACTCAACTGTTCCTTCAGCTCTTTCAACTCTGCGGGCGCCAACCGGTAAGGAGCTCTAGAAATCGGGGCGGTACCGGGCACCAACTCAATACTGAAGTCGATCTCACGACGAGGAGGGAATCTAGGAATCTCACCTGGAAACACGTCGGGAAACTCTCGAACAACGGGGATGTCACTCAACTCTAATTGCTGCTCCTGGGAACTATCAAGTGCATAGATCATGAATCCTGCATTACCTAGCGATAGCAGGCAAAACATCGCCATAGCTGATACTAGGGGAATCTTCGACCTCGAATCCGTGCCGTAGAAATCCCACCTCTAACCCGTATCAGGGCGAAATCTCACCACACCAGGAAAGCAATCGACGGTAGCCTTATAGCTAGATAACACATCCATTCAAAAATACAGTCGAAATCTCTAATCCCCAACACAATCAAATTTGTCACCAAAACATGCTCATCAAACCTAATCAGGCAATCTACTACTACCTCTCGGGACCACAAGTTCACACCGGCAGGAGTAGACACAGAAACAACATCACACAGTGGGGAAGAACTCAACCCACGCTCAAACACAAACATCTCAGAAATGAAGGAGTGTGATGCACCAGTGTCAAACAAAACTCTCGCAGGATAATCATAAATAGAGCATGTACCTCTAATCACCATGCCCGGAGTCTCCTCAGCCTGATCTCCTGTCAAGGCATTCGCCTGCGCCTGCGGGGAATCTGAAACGGGGGTCGGGAAGATCCTCCAAAACGCGACTGCTCACGAGGCTGAAAACTAGGTCGCTGGGACTGAGAAAAAGGCTGCTGTCGCTGAGAAGAACCACCAACGGAACCCTGCTGCGACTGACCAGTAGACCGCCCTCCAATCGAAGGACACGCTCAAGCGAAGTGTCCCGGCTGACCACAAAGGTGACAGAGTCCTCGAACTCCTCGACACTGCGAAGTCTCATGCCTCCCTCCGCACTGACTACAGAATCCGCCTCCAGAACCGCTACCAGAACCACTGCCAGAACCAGAGCTCACTGATCCAGAAGAACTCGAATGGCCCATCCGTGTCATAGTTATATTGTTTTGGTTAGGATATGCTGTATATATTCAGTAGCAATGGTTGTATATTTATCTCAAATAACAGCTGTTGTAAACCGCAATTGCAAAGTTATATGAAATACCCTGTTTCCGCAAAAGTCTTTAGCAGTAGTGCGCGCGTAATTGAGTGTCTGCTGAATTTAGAATTTGTTCTTGAGTTTCGTTTTTCTTGGAGTTATAAGAGATGCAGCTTATAACAAATTATCTTTTAGCCCTTCTTTTATTCGAAAATTTTTGTTTACCCCATTTCTCGTGACCCCGTTGGGTTTGGGTGTCACAACATGGTATCAGAGCAACGTTCCTGAGATAAACACATGCACCATCAGCTGGATCAAAGTTCATCGTCTGTTCTTCTAAAGTTGTGAGTTTATTTTCAGAGCATTGTCTTTAAAATTATTTAGCATGTTCTGATTTATGCATGTGGTGGATTATGGGCTATAGAATATAGAATGTCAGGAAGAAGAAGAGGAAGAACTAGAAGCAGTATTCCTCTAGAAGAAACAGAGAGTGATAACAATGCTAACATCACTCAATTATTAAGAATGCTGGTAGAACACGGCCAGTCACAACGTGGCACCCAATCAGGTTATCAAATCAAATCTGAACATCAGGCTCAAGATGTATGCATGAATGCCATTCAATATCCATGCTAGATGCATACAATATACGATACGTGAAACCAGAAAGAAATCAATCAATTCCATCACCTAAATTCACGTAAGTCACATAACAGCAATTCACAACATCGAAACTAGACATGTTCATGCTCCAGCTGCTAAGGTTGCTCAATCGTACCTTAATTCCTCAACAAACTACCTCAAAAAGGCACGGCAAACACACTGTCTAAAGAAGCAGATTCTTCTGGCTTTGCAATTCACGGCAGAAGGCTTCCTAGAGGTTGAAATCTGGAATCATACACAAAAGATTCAAGAAATGGCTAACACAATTCTACCTCCAACTCCCTACCAAAAACTCACGGAAAACCCTCTATACTCACGGCTGGAAAGACCATAATTCGAATCAACATTCAAATCCCACCATACAACTTAACAGAAGGCCAAAATCACGCTAGGAACAATATTCAAAGATCAAAGAACCGGAAGCTACCTGCACAACTCAAATCACTGCCAAAATCAGTAGCTTCGCAATTCTGCCTCAGCTCACTTCAGCCTTCAAAAGTGGTATGGAAAGAAATATCTTTTCAAGGGCTTTCCAACGCTACCAAGAACGCGAAAAACGGAGGTCGGAGTCAACGGGAAATCGCGATAGAAAGAGACGGTGAACAGTAGCTATTTCGAGGGTTTCGAGTTTGAGGATAAGAAATATCAGGTCTGGAATGCTCTAAGTGTAACTCAACACTTATATAAATATCCTCAACTCAAAAGCTACCAAACAAGTCAAACACCGACAAAAACAGAGTCCTACAACTCAATTAATCGCGAAACAGATCCCTCGCATACAACAAAGGCAAAACAGACTTCACGCTCTTCGCAAAACTCTCGCGCAAGCATAAAACGACAACGTTTTGGCAAAACAGATCCCAGCTCAAAATATGCAATACTCAAAATATGAGTTAACTCATACAACACGTAACAACATAATATCAATTCAAAATACAGATCCCCAATACATGATAACACAGGGCATCCCCCGGTTCAATACATATCATATATATGGACTGAGACTCAAGGACACGGGGATCGACCAGCTGAACTTCCACTTTGCCCAACTAGGTTACCTGAAACTCCTGCAAATGGGCAACGCAGACCCAAACAAGCAAAAGCAGGAAAAACAAGTACGAGGTCAAGCCTCAGTACGAAGAGCTATCAAAGCAGATAAACATGCAACATGCTATAAATCAATGCTATGAATGCATGAGGCTAACAAAGGAAATCGGTAAGCAAGGCCAGTGCATCAACCGGCAATCATATCAAATCGCCTCTATACCACGGTCTATCAACCGGGAAATCATCGGTCCGTGATCATCGGGGCCCTTCAGCCCATCACGGCTCGGCGGTAGACACTCGTATCCGGTAGTCATCGCTCCGAAGATAGCGTTGGACTTTTCAGGCACGACTCATCGGTCGGCCAGTCACAACGTGGCACCCAATCAGGTTATCAAATCAAATCTGAACATCAGGCTCAAGATGTATGAATGAATGCCATTCAATATCCATGCTAGATGCATACAATATACGATACGTGAAACAGAATAGAAATCAATCAATTCCATCACCTAAATTCACGTAAGTCACATAACAGCAATTCACAACATCGAAACTAGACATGTTCATGCTCCAGCTGCTAAGGTTGCTCAATCGTACCTTAATTCCTCAACAAACTACCTCAAAAAGGCACGACAAACACACTGTCTAAAGAATCAGATTCTTCTGGCTTTGCAATTCACGGCAGAAGGCTTCCTAGAGGTTGAAATCTGGAATCATACACAAAAGATTCAAGAAATGGCTAACACAATTCTACCTCCAACTCCCTACCAAAAACTCACGGAAAACCCTCTATACTCACGGCTGGAAAGACCATAATTCGAATCAACATTCAAATCCCACCATACAACTTAACAGAAGGCCAAATCATGCTAGGAACAATATTCAAAGATCAAAGAACCGGAAGCTACCTGCACAACTCAAATCACTGCCAAAATCAGTAGCTTCGCAATTCTGCCTCAGCTCACTTCAGCCTTCAAAAGTGGTATGGAAATAAATATCTTTTCAAGGGCTTTCCAACACTACCAAGAACGCGAAAAACGGAGGTCGGAGTCAACGGGAAATCGCGATAGAAAGAGACGGTGAACAGTAGCTATTTCGAGGGTTTCGAGTTTGAGGATAAGAAATATCAGGTCTGGAATGCTCTAAGTGTAACTCAACACTTATATAAATATCCTCAACTCAAAAGCTACCAAACAAGTCAAACACCGACAAAAACAGAGTCCTACAACTCAATTAATCGCGAAACAGATCCCTCGCATACAACAAAGGCAAAACAGACTTCACGCTCTTCGCAAAACTCTCGCGCAAGCATAAAACGACAACGTTTTGGCAAAACAGATCCCAGCGCCAAAACACGCACAAAACGCAAAGCAGATCTCAGCGTTAAAATACGAAACGACGTCGCAGGCTAACCAGATCTTAGCGCTCCAATTCAACGCACAAAACGACATCGCTCTCAAAACAGATTCCAGCGCTACGCTGCTCTCGCGCGCGCAAGTTCAAAACGACGGCGTCTGAGCAAAACAGATCTCACTCTTGCGCGACAACAGATGTCAACGCTTCTCGTTGACCAGTTCGCTAAAGCTGCATACGTCATCAAATCTCACCGCGCATTTTCACGCTCGCTACACGAAACCAGATCTCTCGCCAACGAACGCTACACGCTCTAACAACAGATTTGCTTACGTCACCATAAGACCTGCTTACTTCAGCAGATCTCTCACGATCCAGCTTCTAGCGAACAGATCTCATACAACATTCGATCAAATCAACTTCAATTCTCCACCAGATTTCACCCGAAAAACACAACTAAAATCTGGACAATTCAACTAAAGATTTGAATATTTTCCAAAGCAGATTTCATCAAAATCCGAATCCAGAAACCTTACATTCTTTATTCTCGTGACTAATCTAACTCAAAATCCGATTAATCACAAATTAGAAATCTGAATCCTCACATTGTGGCAGTGGTGGCAAAAATCCTCGGACTTGTTTGGCTTGGAAGCCTTTGCCTTTGGCTTCTTAGTGGGCTTTTTATCCTTCGCAGGGGAAGAACGCTTCTTACCCTTGCGTCTGGGCCCCTTCTTCGCAGAGGAAGAAGAGCCCATAATGAGGACGGGCTTGTCCTTATTTATGGTTCCCTCAAACACGACCAGCATGTTAACCACCTCTTCAAGGGTGGCTGCCAGCTTGTTCATGTTGAATTTGACCACAAAGGGGTCGAATGCAGCGGGTAGTGAGAGGAGAAGCACATCCACAGACAGCTCGTGTGGAAGTGTGACATCAAGGCCCGCCAGCTTTTCAACGAGCCCAATCATACGAACCCCATGCTCGCGGACCGAAGTCCCATCGCGCATGCGGCTCGCCATAAGCTCCTTGACAGCGGTGAACCTCTCATGTCGAGAGTTCTCCTCATATAGTTCTTTGAGATGAAAGAGTATGTCAGCAGCATACTTCGTCTTCTCAAAGCGCCGTTGCATTTCGTTGGACAACGATGCCATCACATAGCATCGAGTCTTAAGCTCGTCGTCCCACCATTGTTTAAGCGTAACCAGCTCCTCAGGGCTGATATCGGCAGGGGCTTTCTTCGGAGGGCTCTTCTCTATCGTATTGAGAAGTTTCTCCGAAGCCAACACAATGTTGAGGTTTCGAAGCCAGTCTTGGTAGTTCAGACCGATGAACTTTTTGCTATCCAGTATAGCAGCGAGTGGGTTTTTGATCGAAGACATTTTGTAAGCAGTTATACTGAAAAGAAAACAGACATGCATCACTAACTATATATGAAATAACGCTAAGACATAAAACAAGGTCGTTAAGTTTTATGAATTACCCTCCCACTATTTTAACGATTTCACCACCCTTTAATGAAATCGGGAAAGCAAGTTTCCTTAGTGGGTACACGGAGTCCAATCAAGCGATCATGGACCCGAATAATATCAGCCATCCATGACCCCCGAAAGGTAGAGTCCAATTGCAACCGGTGCAACCTCCATGTATTCACCTCACGTCCAGTAAGGGCCCAATAATATGACGCCGTTTACTATCACGTGTCAAGATGACCCATCAATGTTGAGTCGTGAAGGACGGTCCCCTTAACGTCCCCAATAATATGAGCCAACGTTAAAGGGAGTTCCAACCGACTCACAACAATTGTCAATGACGTGGACAGCTTTCCGGCATACATGACCACCTCAATAATATGAGCCGGGCCATGTATGCGGGTAGCATCGACGTACACCCATTGTTGATGGAAGGTAGGGATAATTTAAACAGATTTAAATTCCATAAGTTTATCGAATAAACTTTTAATCTTTATATCAGTTTTAAATCGTATTTAAAACGAGAGATTTTATTTTTGAAAATTTGGTCTCATGCTATTTTAAATCATAATTTAAAACATGCGGATTCAACTAACATATATCAAATATATATATAACTTTGGGATGATCGATCGCGAGAGCTATGCGGTCCGTGGTTGCCAATCACGGACCTGGGTCCAGTCCTAGGTAAAATGCAATATGCAATGCAATCCTATTACAATTGCTTCCGGTTTTACAGATCATCGGTCTTCAATATATTTGATCGTCATGTACACCGTCTTCACATTGTCCTCACACTAAATCTAGTAATTTAAATTTAAATTTCCATGACAAGTAAGGGATACAAATTTGTAGGGGTGGGAACGGGCCACAAACAGACCCACTTTAAAATGATAATCAACAATATTTTACAACCGAAATCGCAAAACCTAAAGCATACACCTAACACATTGGGCACGACTCTCGATCATCCCAAACATGCAATCAATCCAATTAATTTGCATAAATTTAAATAATCAAATTATTTACCCACAAAATCATATTTTAATCATAAAATCGTATTTTATAATAAAATCGCATTTTGTCGATAAAATCATATTTTAATCAACAAAATCATATTTTAATTATAAAATCATACTTCATAATCAAAATCATATTTGTAACTTTAATTGCATCATATTGGGCTTAAAACGATTTTAGGCCCAAAATCTCAAAAATTTCAAAATCGACCAAAATTGGCCCAATATCGAATATCGGCCCAAAAACTTCATGGGCTGCCCGGGACAGGCCCGAACAATACCTAGAAGAAATTAGCCGTCGCAACACTGCCGGGAGACACGCCGGACGGCGGCCGCCGGCAACGCACAGCGTGCGGCAACGCCGCGGCTGCCGCTGTGCACAGTCGTGCGCCTGCTGCCCCATCCATGCGCGAAGGCGGCGCCCAGATCTCGGCCGCCATCCAGCACGCAACGAAGTGCGCGCGGCTGCTGGCCACGGCCGGCCATCATGCGCGGGCAGCGCGCATGGTGTCGCGTGCGCTATTGCGTGTGCGATGGGCCGCCGCGAGTGGCGGCGGCCGGCCGGTCTTAAAAAAATTTTTGTTTTGATTTTAAAACTCGAGATCTGATGCAAAACGTCTTTCGATCCTAGATCGACTCGTGTCCATTAATGTTTCTCTCTCATCGTTCACACATATAAATAACTGCACTTGTGTTGGCATACAATGGCGGATCCGGATTCTGTTTCCCGGGGGCGCAGCGGAAATCAAAAGTTGCCCCGAGAAACGTTCAATACATTCAAAAATCAATAAACATTCATAGGGTGTTTATCGAATTGCTACCTTGCTGGCGTCTAGGCGCCTGGCTCCGACCAGTTTCACGATGAAACCGGCACTTCAAACGGTAGGCGGCGGTAGATCGTCAATCAGGTCCACGACCGGAATCAGGATTCCTCCGTCGATCTGCACTAGAAGATCTGATGGATTCTGACACGGACGGAAACTCCTCGTCGCGGTGATCGAAACAAGTTTGATCACACTACGAACGCGCGGCGGTGGGCGACGGCCGTGCGTGAGGTTTGAGAGGAGGGGGCGGCGGTTTTTGGAGCTTGGAGGCTAGGGTTGTGAGAGCTAATCACTCATTAGTTGCCCTAGGTCAAGATTAAGTATAGGTATGATGGGTTTGAACCGACCCATTGGACCTGGGGCGGCCCAGTCCAATATATGAACATTCGGTTCATCTGCATCACCGTGGCTTCATCATAATTCCGATCGACGATCAGATCGGACCGATCGACTCAGTTTCCAAAACTGAATATTATGATGTGAAAACAATTTTTCAGATTACTTAGTCCAAAATGACAGTTTTTCCCCTCAACAGTGGGAAATCGCAATTTGACCCCTGTTGACTTTTAGGTAGTCGCACTCCCTAAAATCCTCTTCCTACGCTCAACACATTGAGCTCAGTTTCCGTGCGGGAATCATGAATCCAGTACTTGTGTGACCCTCAATGGTTCAGGGATACAGCTAGTCGTGGGCCCACAACCATTGCGGCTCCGAAATCACAATTTTGGACTTGCCCATCGGATCATGGTAAAGCGCCTAGAAACATCGCCAAATGATCCCCTAGGTATCACTGATAGTGCCTAAAAGAACCAGTTGGTCATGGTTAGCGTACAGTACGATCCTTTCTACACATATATCCCGATCAGATCAACGACCATTGGTAAATCGAGAGTCGCTATAGATCCGATATCTATGCATACATCTTGGAGATCGAATAGTGACATCACGAGTGTAAATAGGTAAACCAATTTACCTAAAACACATCCATTACTCTGGCCAGAGATTTAAACACTATTATCCCCTCAGATAGCATAGGATATCCACGCATGAGAGCGAGCGGTGAATCCTCGACAACGAATCATAGACTCCTACATGCATCGGGACCTCACCCAATCCCGCCACCTAATGACCCCAAGGGAGTCGGTAAACGATTCAAAGTGAGGCGCTATCATGTAGAGTCTCAATGACGTTTCGAGTAGTGAGGACTAATCAGTACAACCAAGACCTCGGACTTTTCCACTCGACAAATGGTAACCACTTGGAAAGTCCGAACGAGGGTAGTTCGATAGATCACCAGGTCACTATCCATCTGCATACTCAGAACATCACAATGTTCCCTACCAATGAAACATGGTACTTCGCATCGCAGATGCTAGTCTCAAGCTCGGGCGGCCTTATCCTCATTTTGACGGCCCAATCGACTAGGAACGAATTCAGAATGCACAGTGACTATTAGATGTGTTTCATGATAGCCATCATATCCACTATCACATCTAACATACACTATGGTGCATTCTAGGTCTTTATCCAACACAATTGTTAACATTATGATCACAATTAAAATAAATAATACCATAAATAAATGCGTATTTCATAAATAAAGATTGTCATATACAAGAGTCTATAAAACCCACACGGCCACAAGTTGGCTATTGGGCATCTACTCTAACAACTTGTTCATTTCATCTTCCTTGCGGTTTCAAACTACAATCTCTATTTTCTCTCGTATTTACATTCAGCTCTCACAACTCTCGTTCAAATCTGTTAATGGCTTCTTTTTTTAACAACACTTTGCAGATGAAATTTGAATCCATGTTTTCCATGGCCAATGAAGGCACGAATGTTCAAAATCTGGAGGAATCCGGACTGCATGGATTTTTGGGAGTTCTAGGATCTGTGTGTGAGAAGGCTCTGACATAGTTTTCAAGAATGAGATGTTTGTGAATGAAGAGACAGTGAGCAGTGTTTCTGGTGTGAAGGTGGTTGTTTTGAAGGAGGTATTTGTAAAATCTTTCTAGCTCCCATCTGAGGGTATCTCCAGTTTCTCCAACCTACCGGCAAAGACCATTGCCGATATGAGCATTGTGATTTCGCTCGTTCAAGCCGTCGAGCAAGAAGAGAGATATGAATTTAGAGTGCCGACATCATAACAACATAGTGGCCAAGTCATTGATGGCCAAGCAGGGTCGTGGACGAGGTTATGGTTGAGCATTTCGAAATAATGGTGTCGATTAACGCCGACATCAAGGTGAACTGAGCTCACATACTATTCAATATTCTAGCTGCCATGGTCTCTACACCTGGAAAACAATCTTACGGGTGCGGAGTCCAGCTCAGACAGCTGGAGAAACTCGTTAAAGTGGATCTTGGGGAATTCGTAACTCTACATCCCCTAAAGGTGTTGAATACCAAGTGACTTCACACCTACAAGCTCAAGAACCAATATTCTATTCCCAAATCTAAGGGAAGGACGAAGAAAACTGGGCATATGGAAGTTAAAGTTGCCTATCCAAAGCAGAAGGCGCTACAGGGGAGAAAACAATCGACAGAGGGCTCCCAATCTTCAGTCCAAGTGAGATCTGAGTCCAGCTCAGACTCAGTTGAGCGCACTCTGGAGATAACAACTTCGAATAGAACAGGTGGCCCGTGCCTCAAAAGAAAAATGATTTTGGGTTCATATGATTCTGAGTCCACAAAATCCTTGGACCATCCTGTACTGAAGAAGAAGCTAAGGACACAGAGGTCCAGGAAATTCAAACGCTTTCTGTAGCGCCCCAAAATCCATAGGACCACATTTGTTAGCCTTTTTCTTTTGAAGGGTTGTTTTGATATTTGCGCTTACAACTATCGTTCAAGCTGGTTCATTTATGTCACGCCCCGAGACCGAGACTCATGACATCGGCAATATTAAACAATTTAAAAATTGTAAAACATTAAGCCATCATAGAATAGCTCATACCAGTCTATTACATATCCAAAATAATATCGTTTTTACATCGGAAAATCAGAGAAATTTGCGGAAGAGAAAAAATTTAAATTATTACATCAACAAAACGGAATCTTCACCAGCCCCAGAACTGATCTTGTTCTTCTTCTTGTACCTGGTCTTAATTCTTATCTGGGTGGATAAAGTAAGGGGTGAGTGTTTGGGGAAACACTCAGCAAGTGGGGGATACCATTCGAGCATAACAAATATAAATATATATATATGACTGAATTCAGAGCAGAACATAACCAGAACGGAGCAGATCATAATGTAACAGAGCATAGCATGACAGATAGCACTGACGATTACTTCGTGTCTATGGTTTACTGATCAGTCCCTAAGTTTTACTCCTCTAAGGGGTCGAGGCCATGTGGTTACACCAAGTAACCCAGAGTGCGGAATATTCCGTAGACCCATATAACGATAGAATCGTGTCTATGGTTTACTGATCAGTCCCTAATTTTTACTCCTCTAAGGGGTCGAGGCCATGTGGTCACACCAAGTAACCCAGAGTCCGAAATATTCCGTAGACCCATATTACGATAGCAAAAATCAGTGCAAGAGGAGTTTGAATGAGACAAAAATCTGAACAAAAGGTGCTCGAACAGTAGACTTAAAACCGAACTTTCAAAATGAATATATATAATATTGCAAACGGAATTAATAGCAAAAGCCCACTTACAATTCAAAGTTTTCGGGTGAAATCTGGTAATACAGAAATCTGGAAATTGGCGTACGACTTCTGCTAAACTTAATTTCGAAATAGTGTGGGAGTTTATCGCTTATCTCGCTGTAAATTTCGAAGTGGTGTGGAATTGCTGCAATCACAATCGGGTATTTATAGGTGGCGAGGAAGGGGATTCGAGCGTCCGCCATTAAAGGCCTTTAATTCCTTCATTACGTCGACTGTTACAAAATCATTAACGTAGGCATTGATTTGGGTGAGTAAATCGATCATTAATCCCCTAAATCGGCCGTTATAGCGTGAAATCTGGCTTGTACGCGTGAGAAATCTCTTCGAATTTTCACGGTGAAGCTTTCTGTTCAAAAATCTTGCTTCGCGTCGAGGAACCTGGATTCTGAAGCTTCGTGGAGAAGATGAAGTCTTCCTTGCAAAAGAATCTGGAGTTGCGTCGAGAAATGGCCAACTGCTGAATTTGCGTCGCTGCTGAATTTGCGTCGCGGCTGAATTTGCGTCGCTGCTGAGTTCGCGTCGCTGCTGATTTCTTTTCAAGCTCAACGACTGATCTTTAGTGTTAAGTCAAAACGTTGTCGTGTCAACTTATTCAAGCGACACCGTTTTGATATCGTTGTAAAGCACCTGCTGGTTATCTTTAAGTAATGCTCCTGCTGGAATCTTGCAACAGCTGATTGTAGCTATCTGCTGGTTCACCAGTCGCAACGCATTACTCACAACCCCCTCGCTGCTGGTTCCATACGCAATACTCAAAACGCAGCGTTTCAACTTAACGAAACGACGTCACTCCACTTCTACGACTGGTTCCCCAAACCAGCAGCTGGTCACTCTAAACTCACGCATCTGCTGATCCAGTAGTCAATCACTCAAAAATGTTGATGGTCACTCTAAACTCACGCATCTGCTGATCCAGTAGTCAATCACTCAAAAATGTTGACCAACACGTTTCGCTCTCTCGAACACTCTCGCGCTAAAAGCCACGCCTGCCAGCAGCAACCTCTAAGGTCGAAACGACAACGTATCATCCCTTCCGCTTCAGTAACCAATTCAACGCGCAACTGCTGGTTCCACAAAACGACGGCGTTACACTCTCGCGCCATCAACTGCTGATCAGCTTTCACCAACAGGCGCTACTGCTGAATTTCGACCAGCAGCTGAATTTTTTTTTTTTTGTTTTTTTTTTTTGGAGCTGAATTTTCGGGTTTTCACATCCCTCCCTCCTTAAAAGAAGTTTCGTCCTAGAAACTTTGGTCACCCTCCTCGTCGAAAAGGTAGGGATATTGCTTACACATCTTCTCTTCCATTTCCCACGTGGCTTCTCTTTCGGTGTGGTTGGACCATTGGACTTTGACGTACGGGATTGTTCTTCGTCTAAGAACCTGGTCCTTTTTGTGCACAATTAGAATTGGGACTTCTTCATAACTCAGTCCTTGATTCAACTTCCCTTCCACGATGAGTGGTCCTTCATCGAGAACATGGCTAGAATCCGTGATATATCTTCTTAGTTGAGATACATGGAAGACATTGTGGATTCTCGACATACTGGGTGGTAAGGCCAGTCTGTAGGCAAGTGTTCCTACTCTTTCCAAGATTTCGAATGGTCCGACATACCGGGGATTCAGTTTTCCGGCCTTATCGAATCGGATTACTCCTTTCATTGGTGAAACCTTAAGGTACACTTTTTCACCTATCTCGAAGGTCAAGGGTCTTCTCTTTAAATCTGCCCAGCTTTTCTGTCGATCTTGGGCTGCCTTCAGTCTCTCCTTTATAATAGCTACCTTTTTCACCGTCTCTTGGACGAGTTCAGGTCCTGAGATGGCCCTTTCTCCAACTTCATCCCAATACAATGACGTCCGACATTTCCGTCCATAGAGGGCTTCGAATGGTGCCATCCCTATGCTGCTGTGGTAACTATTGTTATATGCGAACTCTATTAGGGGTAGATGTTCACTCCAATTGCTACCGAAGTCTAGTGTGCAAGTCCGCAGCATGTCTTCTAGGGTCTGGATGGTCCTCTCAGTTTGACCATCTGTTTGCGGATGATAAGCAGTACTGAGAGTAACCTTACTTCCCATGGCTTCTTGGAAGCTCTTCCAGAAACGAGATACGAACCTTGGGTCCCTATCTGACAGGATGCTGGTTGGGACTCCATGCAATCTGACGATGTTGTCCATGTACAAGGAAGCAAGTTTCTCCAACCCATAGTTCATTCGGACAGGCAGAAAATGCGCGGATTTTGTTAGCCTATCCACGATTACCCATATTCCGTCGTGGCCTATTCTTGTCTTCGGTAGACCAACTACAAAGTCCATGGATATGTTTTACCACTTCCATTCTGGAATTTCCAGTGGTTGTAACAATCCTCCAGGTCTTTGATGTTCGGCCTTGACTTGTTGGCATACGTGGAATCTTGCAACGAAGTCAGCAACATCTCTTTTCATCCCATTCCACCAAAAGTGTTCTTTCAAATCTCTTTACATCTTTGTACTTCCCGGGTGGATTGAGAATTTGGACTTATGTGCTTCAGACATCACTTCCTGACGGAGGTTATCGGCATCGGGTACACAATAGTCGTCTGTTCATCAAAGGATCCCATCATGGTCCGTTCGGAAATCAGGCGATTCCCTTTCCTTGATCTGTTCTTTCAGCCTCATCAAGCTGGGGTCTTGATCTTGATTCATTTTGACCAATTCTCTCAGGCATGGTTGGGCTGAGAGCGATGATAATACCACCTTGCTCATATTCTTCCGACTTAGCGCATCGGCCACCTTATTTGCCTTTCCTGGGTGGTAGTTGATCGTTAAGTCGTAGTCCTTTAACAGCTCGAGCCATCGTCTTTGTCTCAGATTTAATTCCTTCTGGGTGAATATGTACTTGAGACTTTGATGGTCGGTGAATACTTCGCATTTTGCACCATAAAGATAGTGTCGCCAAATCTTTAGGGCAAAAACCACCGCAGAAAGCTCTAAGTCGTGAGTTGGGTAGTTGCGTTCATGCGTCTTCAGTTGTCTTGAGGCATATACAATGACTCTGCCATCTTGCATGAGCACACACCCTAGTCCTTTTTCGATGCATCGCTGTAGATGGTAAAGTCTTTGTCTCCTACAGGTAGCGTCAGAACAGGGGCAGATGCAAGCTTCGTTTTCAGAGTCTCGAAGCTTGTCTCACATTCTTCGCTCCAGTTGAACTTGGAGTTATTCTGGGTGAGTTTAGTGAGTGGTAAGGCTATAGAAGAGAAGCCTTCTACAAACTTTCGATAGTAGCCGGCCAACCCCAAGAAACTTCTAACCTCTGTCACCGTCTTAGGTGCAGGCCAGTCCATTATGGCTTCTACCTTATTTGGATCCACTGATACGCCTGCTTCGGAGATTATATGGCCTAGGAATGCCACACTCTTCAGCCAGAATTCGCACTTCTTGAATTTGGCGTACAGTTGTTTCTCTGGCAGGGTCTGGAGAGTAATTCGGAGATGTTCCTGGTGGTCTTCTTCGCTTGATGAATATACTAGTATATCATCTATGAACACCACCACAAATTTGTCAAGGAATGGTCTGAATACACGGTTCATTAGGTCCATGAAGGCCGCTGGTGCATTGGTTAGACCAAATGGCATCACTGTGAATTCATAATGACCATAACTTGTCCTAAATGCAGTTTTAGGGACATCCTCATCCCTGATCTTTAGCTGGTGATAGCCTGACCTCAAATCCAGCTTGGAGAAGGTTGTAGCTCCCTTGAGTTGATCGAAGAGGTCGTCAATTCTTGGAAGAGGATACTTGTTCTTGATTTTGATCTTGTTCAACTCTCGGTAGTCGATACACAATCTCATGGTTCAATCCTTCTTCTTGACGAATAAGACTGGAGCTCCCCAAGGTGACACACTGGGTCGGATCTGCTTTTTGTCCAGCAGTTCCTGTAGTTGATCCTTGAGCTCCTTGAGTTCTGCAGGTGCCATTCGATAGGGTGCCTTGGATATTGGTGCCGACCCTGGCACTAGGTTGATCTCGAACTCAATTTCTCGATCAGGCACTTTTCCAGTAAGTCATCTGGAAATACATCTGCAAACTCTTGCACTACTGGGATGTCTTCTATCTTGAGCTCGTCTCCTTCTTTTATTTCTTGGATCATTGCCAAGAAAACTTCTGCTCCGGTCTTCATGGCTGTCCATGCTTAGGCCGCAGAAAGCAGGGACTTTCGCTCCTTGTTCTTCCCATTGTAAATCAGCTCTTCTTGGTCGAAGGTTTGGAGCTTCACGCTCTTACCTCGGCAATCCACCATTGCATGGTTCTTAGATAGCCAATCCATCCCTAAGATGGCGTCGAATTCGACCATGTTGAGTTGTATCAAATTTGCGGAGAACGAATGGCCGCTTATCGAAATCTCACAGTCTTGATGGATCTTATATGTTTCAATGGTAGC
>KV001334.1:0-19592 GCA_001598015.1 Dorcoceras hygrometricum | reverse complement strand
TGAATCAATCGTCTGCCATTTAACGCGCCCTTAAACCTCTGTATTTATGACCATTACACCGACGGTTACACGCGTAGGATTAAACCATGGAATTACGAGCTTTAATTGGCCCTTAATCACCTCAATTTGGCGTTACAGCGTGAAATCTGGCTTGTACGCGTGAGAAATCTCTTCGAATTTTCACGATGAAGCTTTCTGTTAAAAAATCTTGCTTCGCGTCGAGGAACCTGGATTCTGAAGCTTCGTGGAGAAGATGAAGTCTTCCTTGCAAAATAATCTGGAGTTGCGTCGAGAAATGGCCAACTGCTGAATTTGCGCCGCTGCTGAATTTGCGCCGCTGCTGAATTTGCGTCGTGGCTGAATTTGCGTCGCTGCTGAGTTTGCGTCGCTGCTGAGTTCTTTTCAAGCTCAACGACTGATCTTTAGTGTTAAGTCAAAACGTTGTCGTGTCAACTTATTCAAGCGACACCATTTTGATATCGTTGTAAAGCACCTGCTGGTTATCTTTAAGTAATGCTCCTGCTGGAATCTTGCAACAGCTGATTGTAGCTATCTGCTGGTTCTCCAGTCGCAACGCATTACTCACAACCCCCTCGCTGCTGGTTCCATACGCAATACTCAAAACGCAGCGTTTCAACTTAACGAAACGACGTCACTCCACTTCTACGAATGGTTCCCCAAACCAGCAGCTGGTCACTCTAAACTCACGCATCTGCTGATCCAGCAGTCAATCACTGAAAAATGTTGACCAACACGTGTCGCTCTCTCGAACACTCTCGCGCTAAAAGCCACGCCTGCTAGCAGCAACCTCTAAGGTCGAAACGACAACGTATCATCCCTTCCGCTTCAGTAACCAATTCAACGCGCAACTGCTGGTTCCACGAAACGACAGCGTTTCACTCTCGCGCCATCAACTGTTGATCAGCTTTCACCAACAGGCGCTACTGCTGAATTTCGACCAGCAGCTGATTTTTTTTTTTTTTGGATCTGAATTTTTGGGTTTTCACAATTTTACTAAGCTGATTTCTTTTCTTCCAGCTTAGAAGCATAGTCCAGAAGATTCCCGAAAGGATGCACCTTAAGCACAACCCTGAGTTAGCAGTGATTTTAAATAAAATGCTTTGTATTTGTGAGCTCATTTTTCAATAAAACTTTAGTCGAATATCCACATCCTGTATTCTAAGTTGATGGTAGCCGGAATGAAGATCAATCTTGGAATACACAGCTGAACCCTACAAATTATCAAACAAGTCATCAGTTCATGATAAAGGATATTTGTTCTTCACTATCGCTTTATACAACTGTCCAAAATCAATACACATTCTCACCGTCCTGGTTTTTTTCTTGACAAAAAAAAGATCAGAGTTCCCCAAGGTGACACACTCGGTCTAATAAACCTTTATCCAAAAGATCGCCAATTGATCCTTGAGTTCTCCCAACACCATTGTTGCCAACCTATATGGTGCTCTCAATATCGGAGTAGTCATTGATATTAACTCAATACCAAAATCTATTTCCCTTCTCAGAGGGAAACCTGGAATTTCATCGGAAAATACATCAGAAATACTTTACAATGGAAATATCACAAACCTCCAAACTAGGTTCGGGTGTCACATCTAAATCATATTGAAACGAACCAGACTCTAGAATTTTTTTTAAAACATGTTCGGATTACTTAAACATTGTGAGACCTAGAATTGCGCCGTTTTGGTGAATGCTTGAGGGAGAGATCTGTTTTGTGAATTAGCGTTTGAGTGATCAGCTTTCAGCGATCAGCTTTTAGCGCTTTGTATTTCATATTTCATCGAGCTTTGCGACGTCGTTTTAGAGTTAGCTCTATTTCTCCAGCTTTTAATGCTTTAGGTTTTCAGCTCTTGCGTGTGGTTTTAGAAATCAGATTTCTCCGTGGTTTTGGAACGCGATCTGGTACGAGCTGTTGGTTTTCGTTAGGCATCAGCTGTCGCAAGATTTCACGCTATGTTTGATCAGCTGTTGGGTCATTCAGCTGTTGGAAATTTTAGCGACCAGCTGCTGCTTGTGTAAGACAACAACTTTTGGATTTGAGGACCAGCCGTAAGCAGCGACCAGCCGTTGTTTTGTTTGTGACTGCTGGTTGGGATTTTAGTAGTGCATCGTCTGGTTTTGTCGGTGGACTTTTTAACCAGATTTCACGTGTGTATTTATTGGAAGCTTTGGCCTTCAATTATTGCAACAGATTCCATACTTAGCAAATTTTCTCCCAACTTCGTTCTTCGTTTCTAACCCTCGGGTTACTGTTCACCGTGAACTTTTCCGGCGAATTCCCGTCATTTCCGGCCACCGTTTGTCACGTTTGAGGTAGCATTGGACTCCTCTCGTTGAGCTCTTTCATCTCATACCACTTTTGGAGGCTGTGGTTGGCTAATTGTGGAACGCGGAGTTGCTGGCCGTTTGTACGTTTCATAGTTCAAGTAGAACTTCGTTCCTTGGCGATGAGATCTTGTTCCTAGCCTTGAATTGAGCTTCCTGCTAATTTGTATTAGGGTGTTAGTTTCTGGTTGAGCATAGGACTCCCAGCCGTGACTTTCTGTAGTTGGCCGTGAGCTTTTGTTGATGTTTCCCCTGTATCTTGCGTGTGTTCAGCAGGTCAGGATCAGATTTCACGGGCCTTGAATTGTGGTAACATTTTCTCTCCGTACTGGGGTTTGACCCCATGTCCCTCTGGGGCTTGGTTGTTTTCCTTGCCTGTTTTGTTGTTCAGGTTATCCAGCTGGTCGTGGAGCTGACCCAGCTAGAGGTGCCCCAGGAGGTGGTTAGAGTATCCCAGTAGCATATAGCATATTTATATGTATCAGTATTGTTAGCCAGGGGATGCCTGTGCTTTTTTAGTAGTCTGTTATATTCGGTTGTGGTTGTTACCAGGTGTCTGATACATGTTATGCTGTATTGGTTGTTGTGGGCTTGTAGCCGGTTTTGTTGTTATTGTTAAACTGGGATTACTTTTAGTATCATACTATTTTAAATTATACTGTTTTAAACCGTCAGGCCAAAAGCAAAAAAATTTACCCGCTTTTTAGTAGCTTCCGCTTGTGTTTGTGTGTTTTAACTCTGTTGTGAGCACGAGGCCTGAAATTTTTGGTATCAGAGCTTAACCTGGGATAAGCTCGATTTCTTTGATCACACTTGAGTCTAGGCACATTGTCGTGTGTTGCATGTGCTTGACCTATGTGATTATGTGTTGATTTTTGTTGTGATATCTATGCCATATCTGTTCTCTGTTGCTTATCCTGTTGAGTGTATTCTTAGATTCTCCTAGACGTCGTGGTAGAGGTAGGGGGAAGTTTGAGGAATCGGCAGGATATAACGAGGATCAGCGTAGTGCTCGTAGTCGTAGCCGTGTTTGGCATGATGAGGAGGAGGAAGTTGGTGACTTGCCTGCTCCTGTGGAGCGGATGGATGTTGTTATAGCGAGGTTTCAGCGGATGAACCCTCCGGTCTTTAATGGTGACGAGTCCAGTGAGGATGCAGACTCGTGGCTCCGGAACATTATTGGTCTTTTCGATCGGGTTCAGTATGATGATGATCTTCGGCTGAGTTTAGTGACCCTCTTTCTTAGGAAGGCGGCAGAGAGCTGGTGGCGAGGCGCTTCGAGTACCTTGTTGGAGATCGGCGTTGGGATCTCTTGGGCAGTTTTTGCGAGACCTTCTGGCAGGAGTATGTACCTGAGTCTTATGTGAATGCCCGTGAGTGGGAGTTTGATCATCTGGAGCAGGGCTCGATGTCTGTTCGTGAGTACGCTCAGAAGTTTTCTTCTTTGTTAGCGTACGTTCCGCATGTTTATGGTCGGGAGAGGGCCAAGAGGACCAGATTCTTAGAGGGTTTGAATGAGGAACTGTATCAGATGGTGCTGACAAGCAAACCAAAGACCTATGCTGAAGCAGTTGATAATGCTATTGATATTGAGGAGGGTTTGAGGAATCGTCGTGCTCGTAGGTAGCAGGTAGCGCAGGGTGGTCGTCCTGCTGTTCAGGGAGCGCAGTCTTCGCAGTCTTCCCAGTCAGCCCATCAGCCCCAGCAGCAGCAGAAGCCGCAGGTGGCACAGCAGTCTGGAGCAGTTGATAATGCTATTGATATTGAGGAGGGTTTGAGGAATCGTCGTGCTCGTAGGTAGCAGGTAGCGCAGGGTGGTCGTCCTGCTGTTCAGGGAGCGCAGCTTCGCAGTCTTCCCAGTCAGCCCATCAGCCCCAGCAGCAGCAGAAGCCGCAGGTGGCACAGCAGTCTGGCCGTCAGAGGTTCCGACCTCTCGGTCAACTGTTCAAGAAAAAGTCTGGTTCTGGTTCGTACGGTCCTGGTAGCTCGAGTAGCAGTGGTTCTCGGGCTGAGTTTTGTGGTTTTTGTGGTGGCAAGCATCCATCGACCCAGTGTATCGGTGTTCAGATCTCTTGCCATATCTGTGGTCAGTTTGGACATTTCACTAGGGTGTGTCCGTCTGCCGGATCGCAGAAGGCCGCAGCCCCGTCTCAAGGTCGTGGAGGACCGTCTAGGGGTCGTTACCCTCAGTTTCAGCCACCCAGGGTTGGTGAGACTCCGTTCAGGCCGTTCCAGCAGCCTGGTCCATCGCGATTCGGACAGTCGTCTCAACCGTTTTATTCTGGACCTCAGCATGCTCAGGCCAACGTCATGACTACGGAGCAGGCCGAGGAGACGCCGAGTCGGGTGATCGCAGGTACTTGTCTTGTTTTTGATTTTCCTGCACGCGTGTTGTTTGACAACGGTGCATCGCATTCTTTTGTTTCTGATTCGTTTGTTGTTGAGCATGGTCTGTGTACCATTCCTTTGCGCGATGTTGTTTCTCTTTCTATCCCTGGCGGTGTGAGCCTGTTTTCGCAGGAGGTTTTGTTAGATGGCGTGTTGCGGTTCGGTGAGCATGTGTTGTTGGCAAATTTGATCCGTCTGATGTTGTGGGATTTCGATTGTATCGTTGGGGTGGACGTGTTGTCCAACTATAGGGCCTCCGTGGATTTCTTCCATGGGATTGTTCGTTTTAGGCCTTTGTCTAGCGAGAAGTGGGACTTCTACGGCCAGGATCAGGAGGTTTTGTTAGATGGCGTGTTGCGGTTCGGTGAGCATGTGTTGTTGGCAAATTTGATCCGTCTGATGTTGTGGGATTTCGATTGTATCGTTGGGGTGGACGTGTTGTCCAACTATAGGGCCTCCGTGGATTTCTTCCATGGGATTGTTCGTTTTAGGCCTTTGTCTAGCGAGAAGTGGGACTTCTACGGCCAGGATTCTCGATCGAAGATCCCGTTAGTCTCAGCGATGGATATGTTCAGTCTGTTGTCCTTAGAGAATGCTGGCTTCATGATCTACGCTTTGGATGCATCTTATTCTTCTCGTGTGCAGCTTAGCGACGTTCCTGTGGTGCGACATTTTCCCCATGTGTTTCCGGAGGAGATTCCTGGTTTTTCACCGAGGCGGGAGATTGACTTCAACATTGAGCTGGTGTAGTAGTCAGATTCGGGGAGTTGAGAAGCATTGGTTGGTGACTTCGGATTTCGCGTTAGTTTACTGTAATTGAAGTTAAAGGTCAAATCTGGTTGTCGCGAAGTAGTTTGGAGTTCGCTATCGAATATCCTGCGCGGGTAGTGATACACCGTCGTTTAGAGGAAATCAGATTTGAGATGCGTTAGTTGTTACCGCTGCATGAATCGGCCTGGTTCAAGAGTTTACTGTAGACCGGTTTCGGGTTGTCTAGATCGGAAGGCAGTGCGATGTCGTTTTGTGTATCAGCGGATGCTGGTCAGTGTTAGTGTCAGATCTAAGCATCCAGATCTGAGTTGCGATGCGGCGCCGTTTAGCGGTAGCAGATTTGGTGTTAGAGGGATGACGTGTCCAGTGGATAGTGAACTTTTGTGCGATGCCGTTTAGCGGGTTAGGTGTATGTGTTAATTTGTTAGTAACACGACGTCGTTTGGTAGTAGCGTGCTGGTGTAGCGTATGTTCCAGATCTGGAGTGTTACTCAGATCGCCGGTATCAGCTTTGAGCCAATGTTGTCGGTGGTTACTGTTCATCAGATTTGGGAAACTTAAGTGGTATATATAGAAGACTTTGACCGTAGTCTTGCTATTGTTTCCCGACACTTAGAATTATTTCCCGTAACCATATCCTGTCGCGATACCCTATCTACTGCTCATCGAAGCTTATATTCTCCAATTGTCGGCGGTAGACAGCTCCGATTGAAGCAAGAGTGGTAGCGTTGGACTCCTCTTGTTAAGGCGCTTCGTTCTATACCTTTTTCGAAGGCTTGGGATAAGCTGGAATAAGATCACGAAAGAAACTTCCTTGTGTAGTATGTTACCATTTGAGCATATTTGCTTTTCCGTTCAGGTAACGCTCTGAGCTAGTGATAGATCCTCCCTTATGCTTCGTTTAGAGCTGTCTGTTGTGCTAGAAGGGTAGGATAGAGCTGGGTGGAGCTCGTAGCTCCCAATTCGTAAGTTCTATGTTACTGTCCCTGAGCTAGGTATTGTATTGGTTTATCAGGTTTCAGATCTGAGTGCTCGGGACCTTGTTGTGGTAATTGTAGCTCAGAAGGTTGAGGTACGGATGTGAGCTTGTTTTACGGCTTTGGATTGAGCATGGATATTATGTGTCCTGCTATGTATGCTTCTGGGTTGTTATCGCTTGCTTATGCTGTGTTGATTATTGCAAGCTGTTACATTGCATACACACATTATTCAAGTTGAGATCGGATCTTGTTTAGCCGTGCCCTGTTGTGTTGATCTGTGCGTGCCAGGATGCTTGTTTTGGAGGCCGAGCGGGTAACTCCCGTGTCCCTCATCTCCCTGCTGGGATTTGTTAGCCGCTGTGATCCGAATAGGTAGCTCCCACATCTCATGAGTTGGGAAACAACAGGTTGAGTTACTTGTTGTGCATCTGGTACCGTGTGTTGAGACGAGTGGATAGCTCCCATATACTCACACACCCCGTGGCCACTATCTCGTACCAGGATGCTTGTTTTGGAGGCCGAGCGGGTAACTCCCGTGTCCCTCATCTCCCTGCTGGGATTTGTTAGCCGCTGTGATCCGAATAGGTAGCTCCCACATCTCATGAGTTGGGAAACAACAGGTTGAGTTACTTGTTGTGCATCTGGTACCGTGTGTTGAGACGAGTGGATAGCTCCCATATACTCACACACCCCGTGGCCACTATCTTTCAGTTGATCGGTGTCAGTTGTTGAGCAGTTTCTTGAGATCCTTTGGCTCCTTGCCTTCGGTTGTAGCCTTGTTCTAATGCATAGCATTCGCATATTATCTGTTGCTATCTATTAGCTATTTTTCAGTTTCTCTCCGTACTGGGTTTGACCCCATGTCCTTCTGGGGCTGGTTGTTTTGTTTGACTGTGTGTGTTTCAGGTTATCATGGTTTCTCCACTGGACGTGGAGTTGATCCAGCTAGTAAAGCCCCGGGAGGTGGATAGAGTGTCCCAGTTATATATAATATATTTATGTTATAATGTATTGTATCTATGTTGAGCGAGAGACTCATCATGGATCCTTTAATTATTGATTGAGAGTCACTCTATGTTTGTATTGTTGTTGGTTATTGTATTGGGTTTTCAGTGTTGTAAAACCAGTATTTTGGATATTAATGTATTTTTAACTTATGTTTTCTAAGTCAAGCCAAAGCGAAAAATTTTAGCCACTATTTTTAATGATTCCGCTATTTTTATTGCATGGTTAACTCTGTGTTGTGCACCGGGCCTGACACATTTAGTTTTAGGAATTACCCTCCCACTACTTTAACGATTTCACCACCCTCTAATGAAATCGGAAAAGCCAGTTTCCTTAGTGGGTACACAGAGTCCAATCAATAAATCACATTCCCGAATAATATCAGCCAACCAGGATCCTCAAAAGGTAGATCCCAATTGAAACAGGTGCAACCTCCATGTATTTACGTCACTTCCAGTAACAGCCCAATAATATGACGCTGATTACTATCACGTGTCAAGACGACCCATCAATATTGAGTTGTAAAGGACGGTCGCCACAACGTCCCCAATAATATGAGCCAATATCATGGGAGTTCCATCCAACTCACAGCAAGTGTCAATGGCGTGCACAGCTTTCCGGCACACAGAACCCCCGCAATAATATGAGCCGGGCTATGTATGCGGGTAGCATCGACGTACACCAATTTTTGATGGAAGGTAGGAAATATTAAACAATATTTAAATTATCTTAGATTCATGATCTTAACGAATAATATTTTGTTTTATAATCAATTTAGAAGTCATGAACTAACATTCTCGAAGAGTGCTTCCAGGTTATTGGAGGGGCTAAGACCCACTTAAAACCCAACTTCCTAAGACAAAGCAACGCCCCTCAATGTGCCAGCCGATACAAGCCATTTTTAAGCCGATCAATGAAGGACTCTCTTAGATTACGTTTTGTCACACGACCTCATAATTATCAATAAACTAGGTTCCTTCAATTTAATCATGAAACTTTAATCTTGATATAAATTTTAAATCAAATTAAAATGAGGGATTTTAATTTTGAAATTTGGTCTCATTTTTCTAAATCAAATTTAAATTTCGTGAATTCAACAGATATATAAATTACATATATAACAGGGATGATCGATAACCGAGTGCTATGCGATCCGTGGTTGCCAAGCACGGATCTAGGTCCAATCCTAGGTGACATGCAATATGCAAATGCAATCCTATTACATAAGCTTCCAGTTTTACATGTCTTCGGCCTTCAATATCTTTGATCATCATCTCCACCATCTTCAAACTTATCTCCAACTCAGTCTAATATTTACATTTAAATATCCATGATAAATATTCAACAATATTAAAACCAATCATTGTAAAACCTAGCATACACCTAACACATTAGGCATGACACTCGATCATCCCAAACAACTTTATTTATTCAATTAATAAATATTCAACAATATTAAAACCAATCATTGTAAAACCTAGCATACACCTAACACATTAGGCATGACACTCGATCATCCCAAACAACTTTATTTATTCAATTAATTGACATAAATAAAATAAACAAATCAAATTTACTTTTATCCAACAAAATCATTTAAATATAAAATCATATTTTGTTATTTTAATTGCATCAAATAATTTGGGCTTAAAACAATTTTCGATCAAACACCTCGAAATTTTTCAAAAATAATTTTGGTCCAACCAGAAAACCCGAAGCAAGTATCGGCCCAAAAACCAGTCGGGCTGCCTAGGAAAACCCTAGGGAGCAACAATCGCTGCCGCATCGCCGTCCCGACATGGCGCAGCCCCATGCGCAACGTGCGCACACGGGTGGCGACCTGCAGCGCGACCAGGCGCCTGGCTCCGACCAGTCCATGAAGGAAATGGCCCTTCAACAGTTGAACAGTTGATGAACGACCAATCCGGTTCACGACTAGAATCTCAACTCATTCAATGGTTTGCACTAGAAAACCAGTGAAGATTTCACGAACGGAACCATCACGCCGATGTTGGCGCAGCGGCGAATCCGGATCCCGCTCACGGGGTGCAGCGGAAGATTTAAAATTTTGAGCCCGGGAACGGTCAAAACACTTAAGAAAGAATCTAAACATTCATAGGATGTTTAGAAGGTTACCTTGCTAACGTCTAGATGTTGTGCTCCGACCAGTTCCATGAGGGAATTGACACTTCAACGGTTGAACGACTCTGGCCTTCTAATCCGGTCCACGACCAAAATCTCAATTCCTTCGTTGGTTAGAACTAGAAAACCAACGAAAGGTTTGCGAACGGAATCTCCTCGTCAAGACGGTCGGAACAACTTTTGATGGTGGCGATGGGTGGCGGCGGCGGCGCGACGACGGCGAGGGGAAGGGAGGAAGAGAAGAAGAAAAATATAACTAGAGGGGAGAATACTCAATCCAACTTGGAGAGTTTTCAACCCAACTTTTGGTGCGAGTAAAATGAATACCCCAGGGCCCCTATTTATAGATTACATGGGTTTAAACCAGGTTAATGGGCTTGAGTCGGGCCCAGGCCCAGTGAACATTGGTTTCAAGTCCATTATTGTGGCTTAATCATAATCACGATCGACGATCATATCGGACCGATCTACACAGTGTACAAAACTGAACATTATGATGTGAAAACAATTTCAGACCACCTAATCCAAAATAGCAGTTAGGCCCTTATCAACTTTAAGGATAGTCATACTAGTCCAAGCCAATTTAAAGAAATCACATTTCCACCCTAGTTAATTTAAGGAAGCCACACTTTCTTCCTTCCTCCTACTATACTCAACAAATTGACCTTAATTTTCATACGGGAATTGAGAAACCAGTACTTGTGTGACCCTCAATGGTTTAAGGATACAACTAGCCATGGACTCACGACACTTGTGACTCCGAAAATATATTTTCGAACTTACCCATCGGATCATGGTAAAGCGTATAGCAACATCGTCCCATGATCCCCTAGGTATCACTGATAGTGCCAGCAAGAACGAGTCGGTCATGGTTAGCGTATCGTACGATACTTTCAACTCAAATATCCCGATCAGATCAACGACCATTGGTATATCGAGAGTCGCTAGAGATCCAATAACCATGCATACATCTTGAAGATCAAATAGTGACATCGCATATGTTACTAGGTAAACCCATTTGCCTAAAACACATCTAGTACTCTGGCCAGAGATTTGTCATACTATTATCTCCTCAGATATCATAGGATATCCACGCACAATGGCGAGCGGTGAATCCTCTACGACGAAGCATCGACTCCTACATGCATCGGGACCTCACCCAATCCCGCCACCTGATGACCCCAATTGAGTTGGTAAATGGGTCAAAGTGAGGCACCTATCATGTAGAGTCTCAATGATGTTTCGAGTAATAAGGACTAATCTGTACAAAAAAGACCTCGGATTTAATCCACTCGACAAATGATAACCACTTGTAAAGTCCGAGCGATGGTAGTTCGATAGATCACCATGTCACTATCCATCTGCATGCTCAGAACATCACTATGTTCCTTACCAATGAAAGGTGGTACTTCGCATCGCAGATGCTACTCTCAAGCTCGTGTGGCCCTTATACTCTTTTGGACGGTCCAATCAACTAGGAACTCGTTTAGAACACAAAGTGGCTATTAGACATGTTTCATGATAGCCATCAAATCCACTATCACATCTAACATACACTACAGTGCATTCAAGGTCTTTATCCAACAATTGTAATTATGACAATGAAGATAAAGAGTGCCATAAAAGAATACGAATTTCATAATAAAGATTGTTATACATAGAGTCAACAAGAACCCACACGCCATAAGTTGGCTAGTTGGGCACCTACTCTAACAATCACCTACTTGCCCTAAAGCCAACTACTCATCAGACGTAGTCCCATTGCTTCGTGATGTTATTCAAACAATGGTCCTGGCAAGGGCTTTGTAAGTGGATCAACAATGTTGTCTGCAGAGGAGACTCTCTTGACTTCTATGTCACCTCTAGCCACAATATCCTAAGATAAAGGAGTGCCATAAAAGAATACGAATTTCATAATAAAGATTGTTATACATAGAGTCAACAAGAACCCACACGCCATAAGTTGGCTAGTTGGGCACCTACTCTAACAATCACCTACTTGCCCTAAAGCCAACTACTCATCAGACGTAGTCCCATTGCTTCGTGATGTTATTCAAACAATGGTCCTGGCAAGGGCTTTGTAAGTGGATCAACAATGTTGTCTGCAGAGGAGACTCTCTTGACTTCTATGTCACCTCTAGCCACAATATCCCGGATTATGTGTTATTTTCTCAGTATATATTTGGATCTTGGTGAGACCTAAGTTCCTTTGTTTGCGCAACGGCACCCGTGTTGTCACAAACACCAAGACTGGACCAACTCCTTCAGGAATCGCGCCAACTCTTGGACGAAATTCCTCATCCAAACTGCCTCTTTAGCAACAGCTGATGCTGCGATGTGCTCAGCCTCAGTGGTTGAATCCGCGAGGGTGTATTGCTTGGAACTCTTCCAAGAGACAGCACCACCATTGAGCATGAATACAAATCCATAGGTTGACTTGGAGTCATCCACATCGCATTTGAAGCTAGAATCAGTGTAGCCTTCCAATTTTAGTTCACCACCCCCATAGACCATGAACTTATTCTTAGTCATTCGTAAGTACTTAAGAATATCTTTCACACCCTTCCAATGCATTTGGCTGGGGTTGGCTTCGTAGCGGCTCGTGACACTCAGAGCATATGCGACATCCAGTCTAGTCGAGATCATACCATACATAATAATATCTATTGCCGAGGCATATGTCACACGTGTCATACTCTCTATCTTCTCATCAGTTTTCGGATACATAGACTTAGATAGAGTGACCCCGTGGCACATAGGTAGGTGTTCTCTCTTGGAATCTTCCATAGAGAACCACTTAAGTATTGTATCGATGTAGGTTTCTCGGGTGAGTCTGAGCGTCCTTTTCGATCTATCTCTATAGATCAGTATTCCCAGAATATAGGATGCTTCACCCATGTCCTTCATCGAGAATTTACTAGACAATCATACTTTAGTTGACTGCAACATTCCTACATCATTCACAATGATTAGAATGTCATCCACATAAATTACAAGGAATGTCACAGCATTCTTAACTACCTTCTTATACACACATGGCTCCTCGGGATTCTTGACGAAACCAAATTATTTAATTGTTTCATCAAATCTCAGATTCCAACTTCTCGATGCTTGCTTGAGACCGTAGATCCATCTCTGAAGTTTTCATACTTTATGATCACTTACGGATGTGAAACCCTCAGGCTGCGTCATATAGATCTCTTCCTTAATGTTCCCATTAAGGAACGCAGTCTTCACATCCATTTGCCATATCTCATAATCGTACCATGCAACTATGGCTAGCAAGATTCTAATTGACTTGAACATTGCACTGGTGAAAAGATTTCATCATAGTCAACACCTTGTCTTTGAGTGTGACATTTTGCGACCAGTAGCGCCTTGTAGGTCAATACCTTACCATCAGGCCAAAGTTTTCTCTTGTATATCCATTTGCACCCAATAGGAACAATTCCTATGGGAGGATTCACAAGAGTCCAACTTGATTCGAATGAATTGATTCAATCTCAGATTGCATTGCTTCAAGCCACAAATTAGAATCAGCATCGGAAATTGCCTCCTTGAAGGTTCTTGGATCACATTCAACAGTTTGATCACTTTGACCATCTTGAAGGAGGAAATCATATCTAACAGGAGTCCTAGGACCCTTTCAGATCTCCTAGGTGTGTCCATATCAAGGATTGGCTCTTGGCGTGCGGGAGATTCACTTGGTACTTCAGTTGGTTCTAAAACTTTTCCGAGTTCTACTATCTCCATCTTGAAGGAGGAAATCATATCTAACAGGAGTCCTAGGACCCTTTCAGATCTCCTAGGTGTGTCCATATCAAGGATTGGCTCTTGGCGTGCGGGAGATTCACTTGGTACTTCAGTTGGTTCTAAAACTTTTCCGAGTTCTACTATCTTGCCTTTTCTATCAAGTAGAAATTCCTGTTCCAGAAGGTGGCATTTCTAGAAAAAAATACTTTTGTCTCATTGGAATAGTTGAAGCAGTATCCAATAGAATTATTTGGATACCCAATGAAGTAGCATAATATGGATCTATTATCCAGCTTATCTCTGTCAGGCCCCGTGCTAATCACTCAAGATTAAAGCACAAATAAGCACATAAACGCGGAAGCATAAAATAGGGCTTAAAAATTTTCGAAATATTTTGGGCCTGAACTCAAATCATCATTCAAAGTATTCATAATAAAAGTACGAGTTAAATCAAAACTCATGCAATAACAGGTAACATCAAAAGACAAACAACAGCGATCCCCAAAATACATAAAAACGCAGGGCATCCCCTGGTTCAATACATATACAATATCATAACTGGGACTCAGGGAAATGGGGATCGACCAGCTAGCACTCCACTCTGTCCTGCCTGGTTACCTGAAGATCCTGCAAATGGGCAACACAAACCCAAAAACACAAAAAGCAGGAAAAAGAAAGTACGAGGTCAAGCCTCAGTACGAAGAGCCATCTAAACAGCAAATCATGCAACATGCTATAAATCAAGTTATGAAATGCATGAGGCTGTCAAAGGAATCTGTCATCAAGGCCAGTTAATCATCTGGCAAAATCAACTCAGGCGAGCCTCTAAACCACGCACAGCCAAGCAGCCGGTGGAATCATCGGTCCGTGATATTCCGGCCCGTCAGCCATCACAGCTCGGTGGTATTCCGATACGACAACTCCGTCGATCATCACTCCGATGATAGCGTTGGACCTTTCAGGCACGACGCATCTGTCTGCCCTGGTCACAATGTGGCTCTAATCTCGGGTCAACAATCAATCAGAAGGCTCAATATGTATACATGTATGCCAAGAAATTCATATCAGATTTCTACATGCACCATTCACGTAAAATAGAATATATCAATCAAGCAATTCATCAATCTGTTTCACGTATAACACATAATCAGCTCACTCATATTCCATAACCAGAAATATACACATGTTCATGCTCAAAGCTGTCAAGAGCTGCTCCAATTCTTCACAGCTTCAATCTACCTCAGCAGATTTCTCAAAGGCACGGCAGAACTCAGCCTAAGAAAATCAACTTTCTCCTGGCCTCCTCAACCTCGGCAGAAGCTATCCTGTACCTTAAATCTGTTACAACATCTAATATATCAGCTCAACACTAAGTCGAATCCGCTTAGTACCTACTCCATAACCAGAAATATACACATGTTCATGACTCAAAGCTGTCAAGAGCTGCTCCAATTCTTCACAGCTTCAATCTACCTCAGCAGATTTCTCAAAGGCACGGCAGAACTCAGCCTAAGAAAATCAACTTTCTCCTGGCCTCCTCAACCTCGGCAGAAGCTATCCTGTACCTTAAATCTGTTACAACATCTAATATATCAGCTCAACACTAAGTCGAATCCGCTTAGTACCTACGGCCGAGAACTAAATTCCAGTTCTACCGTTCTACGCAGGATTAACAGCTGAAACTAAACTTAAACTAGTTGGAAACACTTACTCAAGCTTCAAGAAGAACCAAAGAACACACGATTCAGATCTCACGAAAAGCTTCGAACAAACAGGTTCTTCGCGCTTCTCTCCAACGCCGACTCAAGCCTCCTAGAAATTATCAATCGAAAGAGCAACTCAAGAGGAGTTCAGTGCCACCAATATCGTTCAAAACAACGGCTGGAATCGGCAGAAATCTAGGGAAGAAATGTTTGGATGACAAGTAGCTATCGAGGGTTTGAAGATGGAGACAAGAAGTATCGGGTAGAAAAATAATCTAAGTGTCGCTCAACACTTATATATATAAATCTCCATACAACAGCTGCTGTTCCCCTAAATCTGACGTCGGGTAATGCTACAGTAGAAATCTTACAACTGAATACAACGTTTCTTCTCAACGGGAACAGCCGACACCAACAGACGTTGCACTTCACTTACACAACATGAAACGATGCCGTACAAACTAATCAAAACGACATCGTACCAACTAATCAAAACGACATCGCATAAGCTCACATCTGAACCCGTCGTTTACTCTCGCAGCTGACTCAGCTGATACAATCAGACGTTGTCAAGCTTTGCTACTCATCCAAACAACAACGCATCAAGGTTCCCGCTAAATAACTCAAAACGACGTAGAAGCGCTCCAATAGCTGAGAACAGATTGATGGATCTGGATAACAGATCCAGAATGTATTTTGAATTACACAAAACCTATTTATTGTGTTACTAATGTCTCTACTAAGTGTGCAGATGTTAGCTGGATTTACAACAGAAGAAGCTGAAGCTGATACCGTAGCAGACCAAGGGCTGAAAAGAGTAAACCGCATTTTCGGAGGCCTAAACGAAGGAGTTTGGCCAAAAACGGAGGAGCTCACTGCGTAGGAGTGAGTCTTGCTCGTTGGACCGTTTTGGAGGGAATAGCACAGGCCTCATGCGAAAATGTGATCTGGAACAGAATCTATGAAGTCTGCTGGAAGAAATGTCTAAGAAAGAAGATGAACAGTAGATGTCTGGAATCAGTAGCACAAGAGCTGGTATCAGCAATGATGACATCAGCATATCTACTGGAGAAAGCTGTGAGCAGCAAAGATGACGTCAGCATTGCTGATTGAAAGAAATCGAGAAATCAGCTGATGGATTTGAAGCGAAGAGAAATCTGGATTCAGCAATGATGACGTCAGCATGTCTACTGGAAGTAGCTATGAGCAGCAACGATGACGTCAGCATTGCTTTTTGAAAGAAATCAAAAAATCAGCAGAAGCGCAAGAGCTGGTATCAGCAGTGATGACGTCAGCATATCTGTTGGAGGAAACTGAAATCAGTAACGCTGACGTTAGCATATATGTTGAAGAAGCTGGTGGCAGCACTCGTGACGTCATCAGAACTATTACAGAAGCTGTTGGAACTATTACAAGAGCTGTTGGAACTATTACAGAAGCTGTTGGAACTATTACAAGAGCTGTTGGAACTATTACAAGAGCTGTTGGAACTATTACAAGAGCTGTTGGACGTAATCACCATTTAAAAGGGAAATAATCTGTGGCTGAAATTAAGTCGTACTAATGCCTTCAATCAAGGGGACAAAATTAGTACTATTCTGGGAAATAGTATAATGTACAGAGGATGATTGTACAAACTTGGAAAGAAGACAAATTAGCCATAACAAGCGCAGAGAGGCATTGGAATTAATCTAACGGCCATATTTGGGGGAAGCAAATATATATACAAGAAGCACTATTGAAGAAACAGATTTTGACGAATCAACACACAGTGCAAAAACAGAGGGAAGAAAACAGGAAGATGAAGCAGTCAACCATCATTCACAGAGGAGCTTATTGCAGTGCCGACTGCTGAGTCTTCATCAGCTATTGAAGAGCATTTTCCCAGTGTGTGAGATTTATCATTTGTGAGTTGAGCGATACACTGTAAAATCTCACACACACAGATTCACTCGCACATTTTGTGAGTTGAGCTATCTAGATTAGCGAGTGAATAACAATGACCATCATTGTAGTCTTTGAATAGAGACGTAAAACAAGTTCCTATGTAGTTAGTCACACAGTTGCGGCTGGTGTGCATTTGTGGAGTCTAGGAGTTCTCGCAGCTGCTGGTTGCGGGATCGGGTCTGCACATGCGGTGTAGATCAAAGTCTTCTAGTGGAATCCTTCCGAGGCGGAAGAAGGGGAGACGTAGGATATTGATATCCGAACTTCCATAAACAAATCTTGTGTATTGTATTCTGTTATTCATTCAGCACTTGCATATTTATTTAGCACGCATAACAGATATCACACTTGCACAGTCGAACAGATTTATGTTGTACATAAATCTGTTTGATTCGTTTTAAAATATAAGGATTCAGTTCTGGTATTTTCCGCATGATTTTTAAATCATACCAGATCTGTCTCCGGTGCTCTTCTTGTGATTTTAGATGTTCAAGAACATTGAGCTATCGCAGCTCCGTATTAGCAGCGCAAAATTTTTAAACGCTCATTTTAAACCAGCGGCTGCTAAGTTCCTTCGAAAAACAGGGACCAACAATTGGTATCAGAGCAGGTTGTTCTTGAACGAGCACTAATTTTAAAACTCATGTGCTATTTTTTTAGTGTTTTAACTGTTTTGATAAGCTTGTGTATGAAGGCCAGTTAATCTGTTTTAATATAGAACTGGTTTTCTATTGATGAACTGTCACGGGATGCGCGAGTCCCGTGCGGTTGCCAAGGTTCTATTTTCATTGTGCTGTAAGATCACTTGGAGCGAGGCTCGGTGAGAAGCACTTGGGACGAAATAGAAGTATGAAAATCTGAGCTGTTCTCTGTTTACTGGTTCTGCATACATAAGTAACTCAGTAGCACATTGTTATTTGAAACAATATTTTTGAATGCTCTGATAGTTTTTCAAATGTTTGTTATGCGGATTTCAGCTGATGCTTCAAAATTTTGTTTTTAAATGTTTTGAGCTTATGTTATAAAAGACAGGGAGAGTGGCGTCGTTGTCTTTGTTAATTTGAGCTATGCATCGGTTTCGTTTTCAAAATCATATAGCTCTTGCATACGGTGCTTCCCAAAGCTGGTTTTGTTTTTCAAATTTAAAACTCCTGCTGTTACGTTGTTTTTGTTGTAACAGTGTAGGGAGAGTTTTTGTTTTAAATATGGGAAGACCAGCAGTTCGAACTCTTTTTGATTCCCACAAAAAGGGAGAGAATTGTTAGAACATGCATTTATTATTTGAGGTTTTGTGTGTTAGAACATGCATTTATTATTTGAGGTTTTGTGTGTTAGAACATGCATTTATTATTTGAGGTTTTGTGTGTTAGAACATGCATTTATTATTTGAGGTTTTGTGTGTTAGAACATGCATTTATTATTTGAGGTTTTGTGTGTTAGAACATGCATTTATTATTTGAGGTTTTGTGTGTTAGAACATGCATTTATTATTTGAGGTTTTGTGTGTTAGAACATGCATTTATTATTTGAGGTTTTGTGTGTTAGAACATGCATTTATTATTTGAGGTTTTGTGTGTTAGAACATGCATTTATTATTTGAGGTTTTGTGTGTTAGAACATGCATTTATTATTTGAGGTTTTGTGTGTTAGAACATGCATTTATTATTTGAGGTTTTGTGTGTTAGAACATGCATTTATTATTTGAGGTTTTGTGTGTTAGAACATGCATTTATTATTTGAGGTTTTGTGTGTTAGAACATGCATTTATTATTTGAGGTTTTGTGTGTTAGAACATGCATTTATTATTTGAGGTTTTGTGTAAATCAAAAAGGGAGAGATTGATGGATCTGGATAACAGATCCAGAATGTATTTTGAATTACACAAAACCTATTTATTGTGTCGCTAATGTCTCTACTAAGTGAGCAGATGTTAGCTGGATTTACAACAGAAGAAGCTGAAGCTGATACCGTAGCAGACCAAGGGCTGAAAAGAGTAAATCGTATATTCGGAGGCCTAAACGAAGGAATTTGGCCAAAAACAGAGGAGCTCACTGCATAGCAGTCGCAAGAGCTGGTATCAGCAGTGATGACGTCAGCATATCTGTTGGAGGAAACTGAAATCAGTAACGCTGACGTTAGCATAATATGTTGAAGAAGCTGTGGCAGTACCCGTGACGTCATCAGAACTATTACAGAAGCTGTTGGAACTATTACAAGAGCTGTTGGAACTATTACAGAAGCTGTTGGAACTATTACAAGAGCTGTTGGAACTACTACAGAAGCTGTTGGAACTACTACAAGAGCTGTTGGAACTATTACAAGAGCTGTTGGAACTATTACAAGAGCTGTTGGACGCAATCACCATTTAAAAGGGAAATAATTTGTGGCTGAAATTAAGTCGTACTAATGCCTTCAATCAAAGGGACAAAATTATTACTATTCTGGGAAATAGTATAATGTACAGAGGATGATTGTACCAACTTGGAAAGAAGACAAATTAGCCATAACAAGCGCAGAGAGGCATTGGAATTAATCTAACGGCCATATTTGGGGT
>KV001333.1:209548-230424 GCA_001598015.1 Dorcoceras hygrometricum | reverse complement strand
GTCATACCCACTATCACATCTAACATACACTATAGTGCATTCTATGTCTTTACTCAACGCAATTGTTAATCATCATACAACACAATGAAAGTAAAGAATACCATATAAATAAATGCGAATATCATATATAAAGATTGTCATATACAAGAGTCTATAAACCCACACGCCACAAGTTGGCTAGTTGGGCATCTACTCTAACATGGGCATACTCGGTTCGTCAGCCAGCGTCCTCACCCTTTCCATTGAAGAGCATCTGTTATCTATGGCATAATATCTTAAACATTTTACTTCTTTTAACCATTCTGTAATATCTTTTCTTTCTTCTGTCAAGTATAGTTTGCTGCTTTTAAATCTCCAATGGTGTTCGTAAACTACTGAGAGTTCATGGGATTTCAATCGAATGAGAAAACTGAAATCAGCTCGGAGTATGAACACTACGCAACCGTACCAGTTTAGAGCAGAAAATAAGTCTGGACTGTTTGGTCAACTCAGATTAGGAAATGTCAACATGACTTAAATGAGCAGCTCAGATTACGATGGTCAAACAAAGTAAACTCAGCTCAGACCACGAAAACAGATCACAACATAAAACAGTTCATAGAAAGAAAACAGATCGCGACTTAAAAATCAGCACTGGGAAAGAAACAGATCACGGACTGTTAGGATCAAATGTTTACCACTAGGCCAAAAGGTATAGCTGTTAGCCAAGGTGCAACTTTATTTCCTTATAATGTGGCAACTCATAGTGCACCTGCGTTAGGGTTGGGCTGTTAGGTCCATGAGTCAGGGGAGGTGCGTGTCTAACTGCTGGTGCTGTCTCAATTCCTTTAGAGATCAGTCTTACCCTTCCCCTACCACTGACCCTATCCCCAGCAGAGATAGTATTACCCGTTAAGATCTGGCATCACGCTTTTACAGCCCACATGGTCAACCAGATCAAGCAGCGCAACGTCAGTAGCTTGACGTATGAGAACTTCCCAGGAGGTCACCCATCCTAGTACTGTTCTCACCCTTGCACGCTTAACTCAACACGGACAATGAACAACTCTGGGAAAAACAGATCACGGACAATGAACAGCTCTGGGAAAAACAGATCGCGAACTTAGCTTCAAATATCACAGCTTATAAGATTTCCTTAGTCTGAAAAAATCGATCTACATCTAAGAAAAATTCCAGAAACAAGAATGACTAAACTACCTGTAAGCTACTAAGGCAAAAATACCCAAACTGCTTGTTAAGCTGCTTGTGAGCTACTGAAAGAATATCCCAGAAAACTCAGGAAGAAACTGAACGAACATCATCAAACATTTTCTAACAACTCTTTTCTGTTTCAAAATCTCAGCAAACCCATACTTTCTTCATAAAACATCATAGTTTAAATTATGCGTTTGACGAACATCAAAAAATGTCGCACCGAAGTCCACTATTCAACTGGTACACATCACCCGCTAGTACCAAATCTGCTAGCGCAAAACGGCATCGCATCGCGATCCAGATCTGAACGACCAGATCTCACTCAAGTACTAACCAGCGCTCACTAATACCCAAAACGGCGTCGCGCTACCTTCTAGTCTAGATAACCCGTAACTGGTCTACGCTAAACTACAAACCAAGCTGGTCCACGCAGTACTAACCACACACGCATCTCAAATCTGAATTCTACCAAACGACAGCGTTTCGCTACCCGCACAGGACATTCGCTAGCGAACCTCAAATACTTTGCGACAACCAGATTTGACCTCTAATCTTGATTCCGATCAACCAACACCAAAACCGAAGTCTCCAACCAGCAGTTCTCAACTCCCCGAATCTGATTACTACCTCACAATACTCTCTAACTGTCTAGAGCTGTTATCAATAGAAACCCGATATGCTTACCAAGCATACCAGCCCAAAGCTGGTCCATCCCAGATCTGTTCGCAAATCTGGTCTATACTGAGTCCCATTATTAACTTACTTAATCCAATAATCTTTCGGGTCTCACATCAGGAACTGGGAACAAATCCCAAACATCACAATTGAAGGGTATTTAGTTCGTCAATCACAACATGATCCCTTCCGACTTGAAATGGGCACACTGGTTCGTCAGCCAGCGTCCTCACCCTTTCCATTGAAGAGCATCTGTTATCTAAGGCATAATCTCTTAAACATTTTACTTCTTTTAACCATTCTGTACTATCTTTTCTTTCTTCTGTCAAGTATAGTTTGCTGTTTTTAAATCTGCAATGGTGTTCGTAAACTACTGAGAGTTCATGGGATTTCAATCGAATGAGAAAACTCGAATCAGCTCGGAGTATGAACACTACGCAACCGTACCAGTTTAGAGCAGAAAATATGTTTGGTCAACTCAGATTAGGAAATGTCAACATGACTTAAATGAGCAGCTCAGATTACGATGGTCAAACAAAGTCAACTCAGCTCGACCACGAAATCAGATCACAACATAAAACAGTTCAGAGAAAGAAAACAGATCGCGACTTAAAAATCAGCACTGGGAAAGAAACAGATCACGACTGTTAGGATCAAGCGCTTACCACTAGGCCAAAAGCTATAGCTGTTAGCCAATGTGCAACTTTATTTCCTTATAATGTGGCAGCGCATAGTGCACCTGCGTTAGGGTTGGGCTGTTAGGCCCATAAGTCAGGGGAGGTGCGTGTCTAACTGCTGATGCTGTCTCAATTCCTTTAGAGATCAGTCTTACCCTTCCCCTACCACCGGCCCTATCCCCAGCAGAGATAGTATTACCCGTTAAGATCTGGCATCACACTTTTACAGCCCACATGGCCAACCAGATCAAGCGGCGCAACGTCAGCAGCTTGACGTACGAGAACTTCCCAGGAGGTCACCCATCCCAGTACTTGTTCTCACCCTTGCACGCTTAACTCAACACGGACAATGAACAACTCTGGGAAAAACAGATCACGGACAATGAACAGCTCTGGGAAAAACAGATCGCGAACTTAGCTTCAAATATCACAGCTTATAAGATTTCCTTAGTCTGAAAAAATCGATCTACATCAAAGGAAAATTCTAGAAACAAGAATGACTAAACTACCTGTAAGCTACTAAGGCAAAAATACCCAAACTGCTTGTAAGTTGCTTGTGAGCTACTGAAAGAATATCCCAGAAAACTCAGGAAGAAACTGAACGAACATCATCAAACATTTTCTAACAACTCTTTTCTGTTTCAAAATCTCAGCAAACCCATACTTTCTTCATAAAACATCATAGTTTAAATTATGCGTTTGACGAACATCAAAAACAGTTCTCAAACCATTAAAAACGCATACAAACATGCAAAAGAACAATCTTTCAATAGTGTAGCAAGAAACAGAGTTTACTTGCCTTTTCTACAACAACAACCACTGCAAGCTTATCTGGCCTGGATCAACACACAATTCGATCACTTCCTGTAAAAAGTTTTGAAACTTTGTTCAGTTTTCTTGTAGAGAGCACCGCTTGTGAAAAGTGTTTTATTTGAGAATGAATTTTGCATGAGGTGTTTTGACAGCTTTTATATGAAAATCTTAAGCCTAATGATTGAATACGTTTTCTTTCCAAAGTGCTAAAATAATATTTAAAAAGTGCTACTCAATTTTAACAACAACTAAGGATGCAAACCGAACCATTTTATTTAAAAGAGGAAATAAATCGATTTGTCTGGATCGGCTGGACAGCTCTTGCAACCGTGTCTCAAATCTGGAAAATCAACTAAAATGCAAACTGATAATAATAGCATTTCAAGTAGATCTCTCAATTCTTTAAAATTTCTAATTGTGTATTTCAAAGTTTCTGAGCGTTACACGCATACTACACCTATATGTGCTTTAAGGTTGGATGTTAGGTCCATGAGTACGGGGAGATGCGTGTCTAACTGTTGGTGTTGTTTCAATTCCCTTAGAGACCAGTCTTATCATTCCCCTATCGTCGGTCTATCCCCAACAGAGATAATATTATTCGTTAAGATCTGACATCACACTGTTACAGCCCACATGACCAACCAGATCAAGCGGCGCAACGAAAACAGCTTGACGTACGAGAACTTCACATGAGGTCACCATCCAGTACTGCTCTCATCCATGCACGCTTAACTCAATATAAAGATTCTGGAGAATGATAAACTTCAAATCAGTTAGCAAACCTATTTACGTAACATTTTAAAACTATCAACTTCCCATCATCGAAGGATGAAGAAAAAGTCAAATGCATCACAAGAGTGTCTTATGCAAATGGGATTGGAATCATCATTTATTTTATGGTTAATACAAGATCGGACTTGACTTAGGCAATGAGTATAACCAACCACCACTTCATGTCAAATCCTGGAAAGGAGCATTGATACTTAATTATCTATATGGAACCAGGGACATGGGCATGTTATATCAAGCAGATAGTAATTCATCAAGAGCGGCTGAATTCGATGTTTATTGTGACTATGTTGGGGTGCTTGGACACTAGTAAAACACTTTCAGGATATATTTTTATAGTCTATGGTAGAGCCTTGAGCTATAAAGAAAGCTTACAAAATGTGGTGGTATTTTCAACAACGGAAGTGGCATATATAGAGGTAACGGAAGCTATAAAACGAAGGCATTTGGCTAAAAGGATTTCGAAAGAAATGGGAATATGCCAAGAGGACATGGTGGTACTTTGTTACAGCCAAAGTACCATACATGTGTCAACAGAGATCACACTATATCGATATTCGGTTGTATTCATTCGATATATCTCATAACCAAAGGAGTTATCAAAGTAGAATAGTGGATTCGGTACATATATGTTGTCTAAGAGCTTACCCTGTTAAAGTATAGACACTGTCCGAATCCTGTTAAAAGTCATCAAGACGTAGCTTTGGAAACAACCAGCAGAAGAGGATAACGATCAGCTAGGGTGGAGAATTGTTGAAGTTGATACTATTTTCTGAGAGTCTAAAGCACCAAGAAGAAAAGAGGACACACACGAAGGAGTTTGGATAAAGATTATATCAATTGATCGCAGTTAGAAATCGGGTAAAAGAAGTCAATTTGGTTATAGTGAACCGACTTGTTTATAGGCCGATATAATGCAATTGAGGAAAGCTCTGACTATATCTGTAGACCAAAACTTTCTTTGCTCTCTTATAATGGAATCTATTTGCCGTGGCTGTTTCCCGTAGATGTAGGCGTAAGTCGATCTTATCTTTTTGTTTTGATATTCTGTGATTGCTTGAGCATGTTTGGTCTTTTTTTCCATTTCATGTGAGAATCATATTGAATTATGGATACAAGATAATTATTGTTCCACAATCTATAAACCGAGAAAGTCGTTGTTGAGCATTTATGGGAATTCATTACCTACGGATTTTATCCCTAGAAGACTAGACCATCCATCACAATCACAAGTACCGGTAACATCTCTTTCTCCATAGAAGCTTGAAGGTTTAAGAGTATCCTCTCATTCAAAAACTGATTATTTCCCATTCTTTTCTTAATCCGGTCCTCATAGACCTGTTAGAATTCGTTCCTCAATTTTATTCAATTATAAACAAACAAGAACTTTGACGGAGTAAACACAAATTACGATAATAGAAACATTATCAACATCAGTCAAATCATTAATTATTTATCACGCGTAATCAAATTATTTAATAAAAATACAATATTCTATTTCATATTCTTATTTTATTTAGAAATTAAAAAAATATTGTTTATAATCTTATTTTACTTTTTTAATCAATAAAACAAATATAATATTATTTATTGAATATATTTCATATCATACTCCTTATATAACTAATCACAAGTTAATTTATCCGATCCAATATCCCAATTCAGAATAAAAGCTAGGCGTAGGATTATACAAATAACATAAAAGTCAACCATATCCCCATCACCGAGGAAACACAGTACCAGTGTAGTGAACTCTATTGCTAAATCCTACAATGCCCCCATGTGCTAAATTTTTACCTGTTTTCAAATAAATTTGTTGAAGAATTCTTCTCCTATATATTTGTAGAGAGTTTGGTTAATGTAGGACCCAAAAATGTATAAAAATGACGGACTTTGCCAGACCATTTATTTTAATAGTGATAGGATCCATTGTGCAACAAATTCGAGAAAGATGGGGGAAATCGTTTACATTTACATATGATGACATAAGTTTGAAAGCCGTGGGGGAGAAAACCCTTTTTCTTGATTACACGTTGGCTGCCCCTTTACCTCGGTACCATCGACAAACTACAAACACAAACAAAGTACTCTCAATCACACACACTCAGCTTCTGTGGCATGCAATCCTCGCCAATCTATAACACCTCCGGCTAATCTCAGGGCATAGATTCCCAGAATGCTGCTGCAGGGAGGGGCATTTTCGTCGTGCAATGCTGCCGTCGTTGAGAATTTCTGGAATCGCCGGTTCTCGGGCTTGATCTGTCGGCAGAACGAGAGCAACTCTGTTTTGTGCGGCGATTCGGGCCAGGCTCGGAGAGCCCGTTTATCGCGGGTGATGTCTGTTGCCACTGGTGAGCAGATCAGCAAGCCGCAGGCGTCGACCCACCAGCGGAGTCTCGCTGACAGGCTTCGGCTTGGCAGTTTGGCCGATGACGGTTTGTCTTATAAGGAGAAGTTCATAGTCAGGTGTTATGAAGTGGGAATCAACAAAACTGCTACTGTTGAAACCATTGCTAATCTCCTGCAGGTGTGTGTTGTTTGGATCGGATTTTGAACTTTCTGTGTTATTCATTCAAGTGGGTTTCCATTTATGTGTAAGGTCTCTTTTTTTAACTGTTAATTCATGCCTTTAGATTTGTAAAGATCTCAACTTTTTTCGGTTATTTTTTTTTCTTTTCTTTTGCTGTCAATTGGCTAATGTGGGCTGGACTTTGATCTGCATTTAGCGGTCTTTAATTTGTAATCCTCTTACTTGCAAATTTGATGGTGCCTGATCTCAACTTTGTAGAAGGTGCACTTATTCTCAGTTTTTCATTCTCCGTGTTAAGGTGTGAAAAATTGTTTTAAGAATTTGCGTGATGATTCGAAAACTACATTTTGAGTTTTTTTTTTCCTTAACAATGAATGTATAGTTATGAGTATGGACTTCACAGATAGTTTAAGTTGAATAATTTTTCTTCACAGATAGTTTAAGTTTGATGAATAATTTATCATATGATGTAACTCGTGTTTGTTGTGATTTTGTATGCCAGTTTGGAAATTAACGTCCTAATATATGGCCAAAAGCACAAAACTCATAAATTTAAAACCTAGAGAACGTAGAATCTTTGATTCATTTGGCATCTGTCCAAATATGCATATTTCGCTTTCTCATTATCTTTGCCTAGATTCTTATCTGTTTATGAAGCGGAATATCCTATAACCTAGATTCTTTTCTGTCTGAAGCGGAGTATCCTATAACCTATATCTATTGCCTTGGGAGAACACTCTGCTCTTGTTGTCTGTTACTGATATCACACAATTTCCACTGTCTCATTGTCATAACCCAGTGTTTTGCCTAATAAGTGTCGCCTTGCTTGTTTCCCTTTTTCAGGAGATTGGTTGCAACCATGCTCAAAGTGTTGGATTTTCGACCGACGGATTTGCCACAACTCTTTCAATGAGACAATTGCATCTTATCTGGGTTACTGCTCGGATGCACATTGAGATCTATAAATACCCTGCTTGGTAGTGTAAATTGTTCTGCTTTCCTAGTGCTATCAACTTCGAAGCAGCCTGCTATTTTATGTTCATGTTACTATTAATAAACAGGAGTGATGTTGTCGAGATAGAGACGTGGTGTCAAGGTGAAGGACGTATTGGCACTAGGCGTGATTGGATTCTCAAAGATTATGCTACTGGTGAAGTCATTGGAAGGGCTACCAGGTAAAACTCTAAGTTATAAATCTTGCATAAAACTAAATTTTGAAATGTAGAAAAAACAATGAGTGAAGAAAGATGAAAAAATATCTTCTTGGTCTTGCTTTGAGTTTGTGAAATGCTCAACTCCTGTATGCAATGCAAAAGTTTGAGACTCATTGATCCATATGGTCATCAAGAAGCGGATTGCTGAGTTTTCCATGTTTTGTTCCTGCTAAGAGAATGTAATTTTTTAAAGAGATTATTCCGAGTGCTCCTCTTAGACATGAGCCAATGACCTTTTAAAGGACTTAAGCTCTAACGACCATAGCTTTCAATAGTTGTATTTGGAAAAAACTGGTTAAATAATGACAATCTTGGCTTGTCTATTGAAAAGAATACTGATTGCTATACGACACCATTTACTCTAATTTCTTTGTCTCTAGCTATTTTCTGTCATGGTTTTTCCTCTTTTCACTATAAATTTCGTTACTAGAATTCTCCTGTAGTTTACGAGTCATTCATTTTATTGCAGTAAGTGGGTAATGATGAACCAAGACACGAGGAGGCTTCAAAAGGTCACTGATGATGTACGTGATGAAGTTCTACTTTATTGCCCAAAAGAACTTAGGTAAGTTTCTTTTCACATTTGATGTATTCCCTCAGTAACTAAATATTAATGTTAGAAAGTGTTGAATATCAGAAATAAGCAATTATTTTGTTTCAGGGATAGATGGAATCTTTGCATTGGTATGTTTTAGTTTGTGGACAGTTTATGTTCTTTACATGCTGAGGTTGGATAATTAATCTCGTAATTGGACGGTTTTAATCATTCTTCTATTGTTGGTGGATAGAAGTAAAAATTCAATCCAGTGAAGCTTTCTCTGAATCTTTGTGATTTAGTATTCTACATCATTTCACTTCATTGTATTCTAGACACAGTAAATGACCTGGTTCTTCTTTTTGAAAAGGATAAATTACTTGTTTTTTGCTTTTGCTTCTTCGTCAGCATGTATTTGGTTGTTGCTCTTTTAACCTACCTGATTAATTTCATAATTCTGGGTTTGGTTCTCATGAATGGAATTGGTTACATGTTCGTTTCATTGACGTATAGTATTGCTATATTGCGCCTTCTAAGTCTTTCGTCATACAAATGGAATGTCATATGTTCGACTTTCCTTGGTGAAATCATTGGCTATACTTGGTATTTTGGCAAACCACCTTATTAGTGGTGACTGATTCATTGAATAGCTATGTGAACAAATTATATCATGCCACATTTACTCATACCGATATGGTTGGTGGTAAATTACGATTTTCAAATTGAGGGTGCAAACAACTTCCACCATCTATTATTCATTCATGACATAGTGTTGTTCGTATATGCATTTCAACCAACGACGTGCTATGCATGTCCGTTCTTGTGCCTTTAAGAAAATAAAAGAGATTAATTTATTTTCGTTGAAAAGATAAATAGAGAAGCCAATGTTTTAGAATATGAAGTTATTTTCAAAATATACCTCGTCCAAACAATTAAAACATTGGATTGCTGTCAGTCACAGGTGTTTATGCCAACAAAGTCAACAACTTACATCATAATCAAGTCTTTAATTTTCCTTCACTATTGAGGTGAAGATTATTTTTTGAAGTTTTACATTTATATATCAATAAATCTATGAAACTCTCCCAATTTGTGAGAGTAAGTCATGAACCTAAGGCACTGTTTGTTTGTATCATAGATCTTTGCTTGTTTTCAATGTCATCGCCGTAAAACCCCTTTTTTGTTTGACGTTCTGATCATGATGATTTCTTGTACCATTTATATTGTTTATGCCAGATTAGCATTTCCTGAAAAAAACAATGGTAGCCTGAAGAAAATAGCAAAACTAGATGAAGCTGCCGCATATTCCAGAACTGGGCTCGTGGTATGATCACATAGTTCTTAGTCAAATGAGTTTTCAGCAGGAGTAATTAGCATGTTTTGTTTTGGCAGCCTAGACGAGCTGATCTGGATATGAACCAACATGTAAACAATGTCGCCTACATTGGTTGGGTACTTGAGGTTGGTTGGCTTTCAATCCTGTCTCCAGTTGCCTTATGTATAGAACACGACTCTTTATAATATTCTAGCTAGTCATGCCGGGCTGTTTTTGAGCCACATACCCTGGCTAAACTAGCAAATATGCAATTGATACTTCGTTTTCTGTATATAACACACTAAGTACTTTCAATTTTGAAAACAACTTGTTGCTCCTGTTTTCTGAAGTTTTTTGTTTTTAAAGGGAAGTGGCGCACGTTCAAACTCATCCCACATTACTTCTCTTTTAGTAACAAGAATATAAGTTGTACATTTAACAATCTGTTAACACTGATATATAATTCATTCGTTTGTAGAGCATGCCTCAAGAGACTATCGACAGCCACGAGCTGCAAACCATAACGTTGGATTATAGGCGTGAGTGTCAGCATGATGATGTAGTGGATTCCCTCACGAGCCCCGAGCCTGTCATGACTGAATCAGTTTCAGAGCTCCACGGTTCTAATGGATCTCCAACTCCTGCAAACAGCGGAAATGACTGCCTCCAGTTTCTGCACTTACTGAGGTTATCAAGAGACGGTTCTGAAATAAACAGGTGTCGGACTGAGTGGAGAAAGAAACCGGCTAAAAGATGAGCTTGACAATCAGCTTTGGCCTTTTAGATATATCAGCAAGCAGAGATCATGTAAGATTAGTCTCCCATCACCCTTCCTTTTCTTTTCGATGCTCGTATGTTTCTAGTATTTCCTTTGTGGGATTTTGCGTAAATTAAATTTCAGGACTTCGTTTAGAAGAAGAAGATGGATTTGTTGCGCCGTTGTATTGTTGTAACTTAAGGATATTCCTATTGTAACAAAAGTTACAAGATTGTTGTGTTATTGGATGGTCGATTTAGTTTATTCTGTCAGTTCTAGAATATATTAAAATTAAAAATTTTAGAATGATTATTAAATGATTTTTTTATAATTAGTTACTAAGTATTTGAATGTGATCATATTGTTGTATTTGCATGATTATCTTTATAATAAATTTGTCTTACAAACTTGGGGTGTGACGATCATCTAAGTATCTATGATAATAAATAAAGATACAAATATATTTTGGGGATGAGGTATAAATCTCTTTTTAAAAAATAGTTTTTTAGGATATTTTTATATTAAATGAAAATGTGTTTTTATAATTTGAAAAGTTGTTTTCGTTATATTAAACATTATATTATGATCCAAAAGTAATATTATATACAAAAACTCTCATGCTTTATATATGGTATGGTATGTAATATCGTATAATTCAGGAAAACTTTCCATGATAAATTTTCTTAATTACTTGTCAATTAATTAAGATAGAAGATAATCCCTGAAGAGCTTAATTGATCAAGTAAACAGTATTTTTTAATGATTGTGCATATAGTAATATTATTTTTTACCATTTTCCGAAAAATATTAAATGTCTGGCAACTTTTCAAAAAACAAATGTCTTATTAAACATATGCATTTTGATTAAGTTATTTTTCAATATGAACAAAATGAATGGCAAAAATAATCAATAATATACAAAATTGCGATATGAATGTTGTTCAAATAATATTGAATATTTGAATTGGGAATCGGGAGCATTAGTTATAGGCACAACTTTGTAAGGAATTTCTTTCTGGAAAAAGAAATACAAACTCAAAAGACCTCTACGCATTCTACTACCTAGCTGTAAGAATTATATCTTCCAGTTAATGATATTATTTATATTTATAGTACAAAATCTTTTCCCTATAATGTTTCCAAGTTTAATAACCATTTTACTTACACAACCTCTCTATTTTAAACTTAGGCTTTACACTTTATTCGAATATTAAATTTTGTTCAAGAAAATATTATAAGTAGATGGACCATTAATATATTATACAACACCAGAGTTTTAATAATCTTGCGTCACACACATGGATTTCTCCGTTATTCGTCCAAAGCCACCTCCCAAACGACCAGAGCCACCAGCTCCGAAGCCTCCGGCGGCGCCGGAAGATAAACCACCTCAGCCTCAATATGAGAAACCTCTACCACCGCACCCTCGGCCGACGATGGCCATGCCACCGCACATGGGTCCGTACATGGAAGAATTCGATAGGATTTCACGAATTCAACATCTGAGAAATATCGAGTACACTAACGCAAGAACATGGAGAATGAATTTCGGTCATCATCCCAATGATTATTATGATAACACTTACAGTAACTATGGCTCTCATCAAAATTGTCATCCAGGTGGAAGTTACATGGATGGAGGCTACGGCACTCGTCATATGTTTCCGGCGAGGCCACCGCCGTTATCGGATCATCACCCTCACTGCCTGACAGGTCCTCCGCCACGCCTGGCCCTCCCTCCGCCGGAGTACAACTACTTTCCACTAGGGCCGAGCTATTATCCGGCACCACACTATGGTGGTGGTTACTTCAGTGATGAGAATCCAAATGGCTGCATGATTATGTGATATATATTGAGGTATTACGTGTTAATTTGAAAGTAAATTAAGCGCAATTTTCAGTTTCAATTTTTTGGATATAACTTCTGACTTCATGGTTTTAATAATATTATATAGTTTACTGCCTACTATCCTACTTCTGTCCTAAGTTTTTTGTATCTTCATTGAAAATGCGTGTATAGTTTTTTTTGTAGCCGGAAAATTGTTTAATCTTAATACAACTAAAGGGATGAATAAGAAATCCATAAAAAAATTTGGCATCGAGTAGACCTTCAAACTTAACACAATAACCTGTGAAACATGTTGTATATGTTTGATTACCTACACGTTATAAAATTTACTCTAATCAACATCATTTCTGGGCAAAAGTTTATATAATATTTTCATATAACGCCTATATTTCCAATTACTAAAATATAAAAATAATCATCGTTTGTAGGAAATCCACACCGCTGAATTTTTAAATAGAATTCTTAATTGGACCGCAATAATATTTTTATTTATTTAAAAATCAGGGCATAAAATTTTTATTATATATATAAATAAACAAAAACCTGAATCGATTAGTTGATATGCATGACAATGGGAGGGGACGTGTTTATCACCCCATCTCTACTCTTGAATTATCCTCTCCCCAATCCCTGAATTTTGTGATCGGGGAATCTTCATCCCAATCTCCATAGGACGGGGCCTGGTTGGAAAAATTTTGTATATATTTAAGTAATAATATGTTAAGAAATATTTATATATATTATTAGCATTAACTATATTTATAAATTATGTAGAGTGTTTTACAATCCAAAATATATTAGCTACGCTCCAGTTTATCTTTTATTATACCATTTGACAAATTTAACTTGGACTTTCTTAATATAAAAAATATTGACTGATTTTTAATAAAAAAATCTTGATTGACCTTCCAAACTTATATTTTGAATGTGTTGTTAACATTATTGTATTTAAATTATTTATTTTTTTATACTATATATTATCAAACAATAAAATTTTGAACTTCAACTGAAAATGTATTTTAAATCAAAATTTACAAAAAAAGATTACAAAGCTTTATATGTAATTTGATTTGTTTATCTTATTTTGTTGATTACTAATTTGAAAACATGAATATATCTTCTATCAACCCATTAGCTATTTGAATCGGACAAGAAATAAAAATGGAATACCAGGAGAAGATATTTTACTCATATTTTTAATAGAGTTTTTGAATAACGTGTTTTTATTGGTAACCAAATGGAGAAACTGCACAATATTAGGTATATTATATAGTTTATACATAAGCCCATATTATAAGTTCATATTCACCATATTACAAATTCACGAATCACGATTACCTTTTATTATATTAATTAATTATATGTGGATATTAGTTTATTAAGGAATGTTTTTGTTAAAAATACGAGTAAATGGAAAGTGTTTCTTAACCTTTAAAAATTGATTTGAAACATGTCTAAAGAATATGAAAGAATATATTGTCAATTTATCAAACAAATGTCGAATAAGATGTGTTAACATATTTTGAAGTGTAAAAATGTCAAATCCCTAAAGTATACATATTATTATCTTTTTTCGTTCTAACAATAGATATATAAAGCCATTTGACATAAAGTATACGTATTATTATCTTCTTTTCGTTCTAACATATAGATATATAATAGCCATGCCATATAATTTCTGCATGCACCATATGCGGGTGTGTACATGTGTTTATATATATATATATATTTAAAATCCATACTCTCTAACTTATCTTTACTTTCACTTCCTACGTCATAAAAAATTTGTTTGAACTCCCTCAATGAACAACTTCTTTGTTCTAACTCCATATTTTTCCATTTTACCTTTGTTTTTATTTAATAATTATGTGTTTGGCCATCATGCTTCCGTAAAATAAATTAATTTTCATACCTTTTTGATCGAATTGTCAGGTTGTGTCCATCGTATTTTTACAGTCTGCTCCTCACAGTTTAAATAGGTGGTCGCAACTAATGGTTCCTACCATGAATTCGTTCAACAATACTCAGCACAACCTTGTTTCATTTTCTACCTTAAGACATGGAGTAAAAGATTTATTTTGAAAATAATACATGAGAGACACGAAAGTCTGGTAAAGTTATTCAGACATGAACATATTATTTCATTAATAACCTTCCATCGGAGGAGGAGAAAACATGTTTAGCTACTTATGGTAGCTGGAAATACAATACTCATAAACTGAAAATATTAGAATTGAGAAATTTTTAAAGAACTTTAAATGCTCGATGTCTTCAACTTCCTTTCAGCTCTATCTATTTATAGATGTCTTTGGCGGATTCCAACACGGACTTTAACCTTGATAAAAGAATCTTTTAGTGCTTTCCAACTGCCCCTTTAATTATTTGTTATGTGGTCTTGTCTTCCTCTGAATAAGTGGTGGTCCCTGTACTGGTTGATCACATGTATTTTTTATTTTTATCGAGGAATCTTTTGTTTTTTTTTGGGGTTCCCAGGGAAAACGTGACTTATGTGTTCCCTCACCACTTGGCTTTGTTTCTACAAGATGCTTTCAGTCAGATCTTGGATGTAAGTTCTTCCCAAATTCTAACTCCTTTGTTTCGGGCATTCTAGGCGGATAATTTCAATCCATCGTCCAACTGTGACTTTTTCCTGTCATGGTGTTTAACAGGAAGAATCCATTCACGAAGTTTTGATAGAATTTGAATTGAAATTTCACTGTGTCCATCTTTGTGAGATAGACCCATAGTCCACATGCTCTTCTAATTGATATGTCATCTTCACTTAGTGTTACGACTAGAGGAACTTCATCTGTAGGTGGCTCTTTCATATATTTCTGGACATTACTGTCCCGACTTCTTAACTTGGCAAGGGGCAATTATCATGTTATTAACTGATCGAAACTTTAATACAACCTTTTTTGATCCTGCTGGAGGGGGAGACCCAATATTAGACCAGCATCTCTTTTGGTTCTTCGGTTTTAAATGGACCTTTTAAGATGAAAATCTGAATACGCATTGCGTTATATGCTGGGACTGTCTGCAACCTCCTTTTTTAGATTGAAGCTGCTTAATCGCTACGCCCCTTTTGGATTTAAAAAAGACAACTCCTTTGCAAAAAGAATAACGATATAAGCTGCTATTGCTATTAGGACCGGTTAGGTATAGGGAATTTTCCTAGCTTTCCTAGACGCTTGTGCCAAACACGGATGTGACATTGACAAAAGAAGGTAGACAAAAAGGTAAACTAGAGAAAAAGCCAAGCTGACTGAATTGAATCTTTCAGCGGAATTGGGGAAGGAAGTACCAGACATGGAGCATTTCCGGCTATCTGGTCGCCAAGATGATAATCGAGAACCCTTCCAATCTCCTAATGATCTCTCTTGAGAAATTTCAGCATCTGGTAGTTCAGGTACTTGCTTCAAAACTATTGCATTTACTGATGATGAGCTCCCACCTGCCGATCCCGACTTCTCCTAGACCGGTTGTAATAATCTGCTTGCAAACAAACTTGATTCTTGCCCATGTACTCGTGTGAGAGAAAGAACCTCTTGGTGGAGTCCAGTCCCCCGAATAGCACTACTTAGTGACTAGGAGCAGAGATCCCATTGCGCCTTTTTTTTCTTAACCCACCTATCTTCTTTCTAGTTGGAAGCTCCCTCCGATGTTATGTAGAAGCAATTAGATCACCAAGACGTAAACCAACAGAATAACGATTGTAAAAGACTTCATGTGAGCCTTTTACTGCTGGTTTTGTAGCTGAACTGAAAAAGTATAACTCTAAAATGTCTTTGCTTGAAAAATATTCATTATTTTCTCTGGTCTCGCATACTGCTTCTTGGATCCACTTTAGTAGAAGTGATATTTTCAAAAATCCTGGAGAAGTGGTAAAAACTGAGGCAAATGCCCCAAAATAATACCAAAACTTGACATATTTTGGAAGAGCATTAGGCATCATCTAAATCATTGGATACTTTCCTGTTATATCAACCCGACATGTTGCCAGATTAATACCTGTACTGGATTTTAATTTTTCCCATTTATGTTGATAGATCTGAAGACGAGAAATTACAATCTCGTTAGTATCAACCTTTGTTTTGCCCTTATTAATTTGAGATCTAAGGTTGCTCTCTCCCTCTTCAATCCCCGAGGTGAAGGGTTGACTTGAGGACTCGGGACAAGGATCCGAGGTCTCAATTTTTGCTTGGACCGACTCATTGCAAGATGATCCCAACTTAGCACTTTTGCTGGGGGGTACTTGAATCCCCTGCTCCAGGTGTAGAATCCTGTACTCTAATATTCTCCAATTTAGAAACTAATGGCTTTTATATGGCCTGAAGGATTGGCCTTTGTATTATAGACCAGAGCAGAGTATAAGCCTGTAAACATCCTATAATTCGATAAGATAATATGCTCTTATCAGCTTATTGCACCATAACTTCTGCATTTATGACCAGCTTGTTAAACTTGTTTTGAAGCATTTTAAGGTGTTCCCTTAAATGCCTCTGTATTTTCATGATGGCATGGACATCAGCGATGTCTGTCTATTTTTAGAAACTCTGCAAAAATATTTTCATGAGATTTAATAATTACAATATCAAATACATAATTTTGACATAAAGCTTGCCATCTTAGTAATTTAGCTTTCTCTGGTTTAAAATCGATTTTATTTCTTAAGAAAGCTTTAACTTGAGTGTTATCAATTTTTCAAAATAAATTTTTTGCAAGTAAAACTAAGAGACATTTTTTAAAAGCTCTTTTTACTGCATAAAAAATTTCTTTCATTGATGTGTCGGCGTATGGCCTCTGCTTTGGAGAATAATCCACTATGGTATCTACATGGTTGTTCTCCATCTAGGATATCAATTGTAAGAACCGCCACCCACCATTGTTATATAACACCAAGTCATCTTCATCTCGAGGATAGCCATCTTCGAGATATTTCTGTAAATTTTTTTAAATGGCTAAGACACTTAATGTGTTCTTCTGTCCATAAAATCTTTCATTCTTCTTTAATAATGGATTAAACACTTCTCTATATTTTGTTAGATTATTATAAAATTCCAGCAAAATTAACAACTCATAAGAAACTTTGAAGTTGTTTCTTATCTGTCAATTTCTTTGGAAAATTCTACACTTTTTCCACGATGTGATTTTTCAGAATTATTCCTAATTCATCGATTTCTACTCCAAGGAATTCGATTTTCCTTGTGGCAATAACTGCCTTCCTTTCAGAGAGGACAATTTCCTTCTTTCTTGCAAACCTTAAAAAATATTTCTAAATGTTTCACACGTTCATCTGTATTTTCAGATGCTATTAGATATTATCAATATAGACAAAGATAAGTCCAAGATAATTTTTAAATAAATTATTCAGTTTCCTTTGAAATATTTTGGGTGCATTACCCAACCCCATGAGCAATACATCCCAAATATAATGAAATCGTGGTGTGAAAAAAGCTGTAAATTTTTACTCTTCCAACCGTATTTGATAAAATCCAAATTTACAGTCACTTTTAGAGAATATTTTGGCATTGTGAATACAACTATTAAATGCTCTCTACTAGGTATAAAATACCCATCAAATTTTTTGATCTTGTTGATTTCTTGATAAATGATGACTAACTTGGATTTGTCTTTTTTTACCTCACCATGTTTTCATACAAGAAAATCTGGACTACTATATGGTGATACTCCTGCTTTGATCAGATCAAGATCCAAATATTCCTTGATAATCTGCATATCCTTTTGATTGTATATGTTCATCGGAATAGACTTGCATCTTACAAACTCATAATATTTGCCCTCCTCAACTTGAAGTGTTGTTTTGAGTTGATTCTTGTTCCATCATGTCAAGGGATTCTCGTTGTAGCTTTCTTTAATCCTTCTTTTGACATCTTTAAGTGATACTTTGGATTCCATTTCTATATCCTTCTGATGTAAGGATATTTTAAGGAATTTAATTTTCTCTTGTTGAAGTTTTTGCCTAGTCCTTATTTGGAGCATCGTGTCTCCAAATCTTCTATTCTTTGGGTGCAAAAGTTTTCCTTCATCATCACGCTTGCTACGAAACTGAATCGCCATTTTCCGGAAAATGCTTCTTGTAATCTTTGAACCATGATTTTGTGAGCACACGGTGTAGCGAACACGAGTCTCCTGGTTTCATATTCTTGTGTGTAGCGTTAAAAATTTTTAGGAAATTGTTAGGATCAACCGCTTACCACTAGGCCAAAATCTATAGCTGTTAGCCAAGGTGCAACTTTATTTCCTTATAATGTGACAGCGCAGAGTGCACCTATTATATGCGTTAGGGTTGGGCTGTTAGGCCCATGATTCCGAGGAGGGTGCGTGTCTAACTGCTAGTGCTGTCTCATTTCTCTTAGAAATCAGTCTTACCCTTTCTCGACCGTCGGCCTGTTGGGGAACCGCGGCGGATCCGGATCACGCCTCCCGGCGAGGCAGCGGAAGAACAAAAATTGGGCCGGGAGACGATCAATACAATTCTATAATCAATCAGGCTATGACATTCATAGGGTGTTTATCGTTGATTACCTTGCTGGAAACTCGTGCCTGGCACCGACCAGTTTCGCGAGGAAACCGGCACTTCACGGTAGACGGCGGTAGATAACGTCAATCAGGTCCACGACCGGATACGAGACTCCTTCGTCAGCATGCACTAGAACGAGATCGGCGCGGACGGATTCTCCTCGAAAGATTGGCCGGAACAATTTCCGACGAACGACGACGGCGGCGGCGTGAGGAGAGGAAGGGAGGCGGCGCCTTTTGCTTTAGGGTTAGGGTTTAATTGTGTAATGAGTTAAGTGTTTATTGTTATGAAGTCTAAGTCTATATTAAATAGACTTAGTGATGGACTTGGACCGACCCAACGGGCCCGGGTCCAACGGATGAACATTCAGTTCATCCCCATCACCATGACTTCATCGTAACTCCGATCGCCGATCAGATCGGACCGATCGACTCAGTTTCCAAAACTGAATACTATGATCTGAAAAACCATTTTTTAGAACCCCCGTGCAAAATGACCGTTTTGCCCCTCAACAGCAGAAATCACGATTTGACCCCTGTTGACTTTTAGGAAGTCTCACTCCCCAAAATCCTCTTCTCATGCTCAGCACATTGAGCTCAATACCCGTGCAAGAATCTCGAATACAGTACTTGTGTGACCCTCAATGGTTCAGGGATACAGCTAGTCGTGGTCCCACAACCATTGTGGCTCCGGAATCACTTCCATAAAGGTGGCATTCCTAGAAACAAACACTTTTGTTTCGCTGGGATAGTAGAAATAGTATCCAATGGAATTCTTTGGATACCCAATGAAGTAGCATAAGATGGATCTCGTATCCAGCTTATCTCCCACTGTCTGCTTCACGTAAGCAGGACATCCCCAAATCCTCATGTATGAGTACTTGGATGGTTTGCCCATCCATATTTCATATGGAGTCTTATCCACTGCCTTGGTTCAACAACAATATCGCCGTATCGAGCGCATATCCCCAAAACGAGGTGGGAAGTTCAGTGAAGCTCATCATAGATCGAACCATGTCCAACAGGGTTCGATTACGACTCTCCGCTACACCATTGAGCTGTGGTGTGGCCGGAGGGGTCCACTGTGCGAGAATCCCATTCTCTTTCAGATAGTCTTGAAATTCAGCACTCAAGTATTCACCACCTCGATCAGATCGAAGTGCTTTAATACTTTTGCCTAATTGATTTTCTACCAGCCTTGAATTCTTTGAACTTTTCAAAGGATTCAGACTTGTGCTTCATCAAGTACAAGTACCCATACCTAGAGTAATCATCGGTAAAGGTGATGAAGTATGTGTGACCATATTTAGTACCAATACTAAACGGGCCGCACACATCAGTATGAATCAAATCCAATAGGCCTTGAGCACGCTCACCCTTGCCCTTGAAGGGTTGCTTGGTCATCTTTCCCTTAAGACAAGATTCACAAGTCGGTAGGGAGTTAATGTCTGACATATCAAACATGTCACTCCTAACTAACTTGTTCATCCTACTCAGAGAAATATGACCTAGCCTAGCGTGCCAAAGTTGTGCTAGGTTCAAGTTGTCGTGTTTCCTTTTAATCGTTGTTGTATGTGCTTCGACATCGCGAGTTGGAACGTCTTTTAATTTTAAGGTGTATAAATCGTTTTCGTGTTACCCAATTCCAATTAAACATTCATTCTTGTAAATATTGCAAATCGAATTAGCAAACATACAAGAATATCCATCTCTATCAAGCATAGGAATAGAAATAATGTTTTTAATCAACTAAGAACAAATAAAACGTCTCGTAACAACAACTTAAAATTCGAAGACAGAAATAAAACAATATCCCCTATAGCTACTGCAGCAACCCTTGCTCCATTGCCAAGCCTCAAGTGGGTCTCAACCTCTCTAAGACGTCGACTTCTTGTCATCACCTGCAAATCATTGCAGATATGAGATCCAAATCCGGTATCAAGTACCCAAGAAGTTGAATTTAGAGACATATTTATTTCAATATA
>KV001333.1:166634-194298 GCA_001598015.1 Dorcoceras hygrometricum | reverse complement strand
ACGAGCAGGGCCTTCGGGATTTCTCAACTTGTTGCTCCTAGCTTCCAAACTAGTATCAATGGGAAGAGCAAGTCTCAAGGAGTCCAGCGCCACCAAGAACGTCAAAAACAGAGGCTGGAATCGACGGGAAATGGCGATAGAAAAAGACGGTGAAGAGTAGCTATTTCGAGGGTTTGGAAAAGAAAAGATAAGAAATATCTGGCTCAAAATAATTCTAAGTGTCGAGCGACACTTCCATTTATAATCTCCAAAAATCCAACATCTGCTGATCAGCAAATCAGTCGACAAGACCAGCAGGTACCATCTCTTTCTTTCGTTAAAAACCAGCAGAAGCAATCAAATGCTGAATGCGAAACTAAAATCTCGAAACGACACGGTTCCAACTAAACAAAACGACGCCGCAGCGCTAAACCAGCAGACAGCAGATCTCTTCAAAACAACCAACGACTTGTTCCAACTGCAACATCCAAAACGCAGCGTTTTAACTTAATCAAACGACGTCTCCGCGCCTACACAAACAAATCCAGTCGATGCACTTACAAAACCAGCAGGTGCACAAGGAAAACTCTCGCAGCTGGTTACCACGTGCGCAATAGACGCTTCACAAAACGGCGACGCATGCAAACAACAGCAGTTGCATGTGGGAAACTCCTGCTGCTGGTCTCACACTATGTCGCAAGGCACACGTAAACGTTCCTATCAGCAGCTGGTCACTCCTATCTAACACGACTGCTTAATCCCCTAGTCAACACTCAAAAATATTGACCAACACGTGTCGCTCCCTCAATAATTCTCGCGCCAAAATCAAAATCGGCCAGCAGCAACCCTTCGAAACGAAAACCAGCAGATGCAACGCGTCACGCCTACGTCACCCTACCGATGCAAACACCAGCAGGTAGCTACAGTACCGTTGACCAGCGTTGACTTCACCAAATTCGATATTTCTCGTTTCCTAAACTAGCGCTGCGACTGATGAATTAGGAGGAACCATATTCTTTTCGTAATTCCCTTAAAAACATGTGATTAATCCCAAATTCAACTCAATTAATCACAAATATAATTTCACAATCCTCACAGTAGACGAAGCCTTAGTTGACCCAAGCTGGATAGAAGCAATGGAAGAAGAACTTAGCCAGTTTGAACGTAGCATAGTACGACACTTAGTTCCTAGACCTACTAACCAGAACATTATAGGTACTAAATGGGTCTTTAGGAATAAACTGGATGAAAATGGCAACGTAGGAGGCTAGACTAGTAACTCAAGGATATAGACAAGAAGGCATAGATTTTGAGGAATCATTTGCACCTGTAGCTAGACTAGAAGTCATTCGCATTTTTCTTGCATATGCTGCATTTAAGAATTTTAAAGTCTATGAAATGGATGTTAAAACTGATTTCTTAAACGACACCCTGAATGAGGAAGTGTATGTTACACAACCTCCTATCTTCGTGGATCATACCAGACCATACTTCGTGTATAAGCTTGAAAAAGCTCTGTATGATCTGAAACAAGCTCCTAGAACTTGGTATCATACTCTGTTCAAATTTCTCATTGATCATGATTTTGTTATATGCTCTGTAGATAGAAATTGTTTAAATTTGTTAAGAATGATCATGTTTTGTTAGTACATATCTATTTCGATGACATTATCTTTGGCTCAACTACTTCGAAGCTTTGTGATAAATTTTCCAAGCTTACGCAGGACAAGTTCGAGATGAGCATGACGGGGGAGCTAACATTTTTCCTTGTACTACAAGTGATGGATCTTCATAAATCAAGAGAAGTATACCAAGTGTGAGACCCGCATAATTGGTAACAGATTTTGGGTTTGGAAGAATCTGTATTAAACCAGCTGTGAGTCGATGTGCTTGGAGCAGCCATCGAAATTGTTTAAGTGTTGAATCCAGCTGCGTGAAGATATCAGGTGTTGCGTGGAGACATTTGTTCGGGTATTGGTACATCGTCGTTTGGATTAGTTGGAACGACAGCATTTCGATTTAGCGCTAGGACTCAGCTGTTGGGTTGTGCGCGTATCCAACTACTGATTGAGGGATCAGCTGTTGAGTGAGTGATCAGCTGTTGGCTAGTTGTTCAGCAGTGAATAGTGGGTGACGTGTTCAGTTTCGAACAGTAACTCCTTCGACGTCGTTTGATTTAGTTGATCGCTGTTTAGCGATAGGACTTAGCTGAGGAGAGATTCAGTTGTTGGTTGGGATATCAGCAGTGATAGCTGAAGTTTTCGGTGGATCTATTTCCTAGTTAGTCAGTTGTGACTATTAATAGAGGACCTGGTCCTTGCGTTCAATTATTGTTTCCCCGACACTTAGAAATATTTCCCATGAACCTTATCTTGTCGTGATACCCTAGTTACTGTTCACAGTAATCTTCTTCGTTTCAATTACCGTCGGTAGATAGCTCCGACGAGAGTGAGAGTGGTAGCGTTGGACTCCTCTTGCTAAGGCGTTTCATCTCATACCCTTTTCATAGGCAGCGGAGGAGTTGGAAGAGGATCGCAGAGACACCTCCCTTCTCTAGTCTGTTAGCATAAGCTTCGGATTTTGCATCATATCCTAGCTTGTTGGGGTAAGTAAAGATTCTACCTTTAAGCTTTGATTAGAGATTTTCGTGGTGATGGAAAGGTAGATCTAGCGCTGGTGGAGGCATAGCTCCCAGCTGCTGTGTTTCTTCTCTAGTCTGTTAGCATAAGCTTCGGATTTTGCATCATATCCTAGCTTGTTGGGGTAAGTAAAGATTCTACCTTTAAGCTTTGATTAGAGATTTTCGTGGTGATGGAAAGGTAGATCTAGCGCTGGTGGAGGCATAGCTCCCAGCTGCTGTGTTTCTGAGTTGTAGTCCTTGAGCCGTTGCTTGTAATGGCTTAGCAGGTGGTGGATCTGCGTTGCTAAGACTTTCATTGTGGCAAACTGCATGTGCTAAGTATAATTCAGAAGTTAAGGTACGGATGTTGAGCTTTGTTACAGCTATGGGTTGAGCGTGGATTATATGCCTTGCTGTGTATGCTCTTTGCTGTTATTATTGTGCATGTGTTATAATATCAGCTGTTGCATTTGCATACACGCATATCCTCTTGTCGAGCTCTGTTTTGCTAGCTATGCCTTGTATTCGATCTGAGTGTACCAGGATGCTGGGCTTAAGGACGAGCGGGTAACTCCCGTATACCTTAAAGCTGGAGGCGCGCGGGTAACTCCCATCCCTCATCTCCCTGCTGGGACTGTTAGCTGCTATGGGCGGAGTGGGTAGCTCCCACACATCCTGAGTGGGCAACAGCAGGTTGAGCTATTGTTGCATCTGGTGCAGTATACGTGAGACGAGTGGGTAGCTCCCATATACTCAGTATACATTCCGTGACCATTGTGACTACTGTTCTTCAGTTGTGTCGCTCCAGCTGTTGAGTTGTTGTTATCCAGCTGTCGAGTTGTTGTTTGAGATCTCACGGCTTCCAGCTTTTGGTTGTACTTCGATCTCCTGCATAGCATCTGCATATTTATCTACTGCTTTCCGTTTGCTGTATTTGTTGCTCTTCGTACTGGGGTTTGACCCCGAGGTCCCTCTGGGGCTGTTGTGTTGTTGCCTGTTGGTTGTTCAGGTTTTCCAGGATTCATAGTTGGTCGTGGCTTTGATCCAGCTGGTGGTGCCCCAGGCGGTGGATAGAGTGTCCCAGTTAGCGTATAGCCTATTATGTACTAGTGCTGTCAGCCGGGGAATGCCCAGTGCTTTAGTTTCTATTCAGATGTAGCTTGTCAGCTGTTGTATTGTTTCTAGTACTTGTAATTGCTGTACTGTCGTATTTCATAATGTAAACTGGGATTATTTTAAGTATTGCGCTATTTTAAATTATCTGTTTTAATCATCAGGCCAAGCGAAAATTTTAAGCCACGTTTTTATTGTTTTCGCTATGTTTCTGCGTGGTTTAACTCTGAGTTGTGCACGAGGCCTGACATTTTTGGTATCAGAGCTTAAGATGGGATAAGCTCGATTTCGTTTGATCACACTTGAGTCTAGGAACATTGTTGTGTGTTTCTTGTGCATGACTATGTGACCTAGGTGCTGCATATTTTGTGTGTTGTATCTGTTCTGTGTGAACTTATCCTGTTTAGTGTCTTCTTAGATGCCGCCTAGACGTAGAGGGGTAGAGGTAGAGGACAGTTTCAGGACGAGTCTGGAGGCCAGAACGAGGATCAGCGTAGTTTTCCTTCCCATAGACGCGATAGATAGGGTGAAGAAGAGGTTGACGAGTTGGCAGCCCGCATGGATAGTATGGAGCTGGTGATGGCTAGGTTCCAGCGGATGAGTCCCCAAGTTTTTAATGGGGATGAGTCTAGTGAGGATGTAGATTCGTGGCTGCAGCACATCACAGGTTTGTTTAACCGTGTTTAGTACGATGATGTGCTTAGGTTGAGCTTAGCTACCTTCCAGCTGAGGAAAGGTGCGGAGCATTGGTGGAGATGCGCTTCTAGGACTTTGGAAGAGAGTATGACCGTAGGTTTTCTTCCTTTCTTGCGTATGTGCCGCATGTTTCTGGCCGAGAGAGAGAGAAGAGGACTAAGTTTCTTGAAGGGCTGAATGAGGATCTGTATACCTTGGTTTTGTCGAGTAAACCGAAGAGCTATGCAGAGGCTGTGGATAGCACAATTGATATCGAGGAGGGGTTGAAGAATCGTCGATCTCGTAGGCCGCAGGTGGCGCAGAGTAGTCGCCCAGTAATTCAGGGAGCGCAGCTTTCCCCATCGTCCCAATCGTCTCAGCCTTCCCGCAGCAGCAATTAGCTCAGCGGTCGGGACGCCAGAGGTTTAGGCTTTGTGGTCACCAGTTCAAGAAGAAATGAGGTTCTAGTTCTTCTGGTACTGGTAGTTCTAGCAGCAGTGGCTCCAAGGTGGAGTATTGTGGATTTTGTGGTGGCAGGCACCCTTCGACGCAATGTACTGGGGTGCAAGGATCGTGTAACGTTTGTGGGAAGTATGGGCACTTTGCGAGAGTGTGTCCATTAGCTGGATCTCAAAAAGCTGCAGCACCACCGCAAGGACGTGTTGGATCGTCTAGGGGTCGTCCTTTTCCTGGACAGCAGCAACAACAGCAGAGAATAGGGGAGACGCGATTTAGGCCGTTTCAGCAGCCTGGTCCATCGTGTTTCGAACAGTCTTCCCAGCAGCATATCGCTTTTCCCTAGCAAGCCCAAGTGAATGCCATTACTAGGGAGCAGGCGGAGGGCACGCCGAGATGGGTGATTACGGGTATTTGTCTTGTTTTTGATTATCCTGCGCGTGTGTTGTTTGACACTGGTGCATCACATTCGTTTATTGCTGATGCTTTTGTGATTGAGCGTGGTCTGTGTACCACTGTGTTGCGCGATGTTGTTTCTCTTGCAACTCCCGCTGGCGCGAGCCTACTCTCCCAAGAAGTTGTATTGGACGGCATTCTTAGGTTCGGAGAGAACGTTCTAGTAGCGAACCTGATTAGGACAACTGTCAGGCCCCGTGCTAATTACTAACAATTAACACCAAATCAACGCATAATCACGGAAGCTTAAAAGAAATCTGAATCCTCACAACAACGTTGTGGGATTTTGACTGTATCGTAGGAATGGACGTTCTTTATAGTTATAGGGCCTCCGTGGATTGCTTCCATGGGATCGTGCGTTTTGGGCCTCAGTTTGGCGAGAAGTGGAACTTCTACGGCCACGATTCTCAGTCGAAGATTCCATTGATCTCAGCGATGGAGATGTTCAGCCTATTGTCAGCAGAGAATGCTGGTTTTATGATTTATGCGGTGGACGCATCTTCTTCTTCGCGTGTGCAGCTTAGTGCCAGTGGCGCTTCATTTTCCCGATGTGTTTCTTGAGGAGATTCCTGGTTTTTCTCCGAGGAGGGAGATTGACTTCAGCATTGAGTTGGTTCCTGGCACAGCTCCGATTTCTCGTGCACCGTATCGCTTAGCGCCTGCTGAGTTGAGAGAGCTCAAGGTGCAACTGGATGATTTTCTGGAGAAAGGCTTTATTAGGCCTAGCATGTCGCCTTGGGGAGCGCCTATCTTGTTTGTTAGGAATAAGGTGGCACAATGATGATGTGCGCATCGATTTCCGCCAGTTGATAAGCTACTGTTAAGAATAAGTACCTGTTGCCTAGGATCGATGAATTGTTCGATCAGCTGCAAGGCTCGGCTGTGTATTCAAAAATCGATCTACGTTCAGGGTACCATCTGCTGAGGATAAGAGATTCAGATGTTGCGAAGACTGTTTTTCGTACGAGGTACGGGCATTTCGAGTTTCTGGTTATGCCTTTTGGTTTGAAAAATGCCCCAGCAGTTTTCATGGACTTGATGAATAGGGTTTTTCGAGAGTTCATCGATCAGTTTGTGATAGTGTTCATCGATGACATCTTGGTGTATTCGAAGACTCCTTTGGAGCACAAGGAGCATTTGAGAGTTGTTCTTCAGACGCTTAGAGACTCGCAGCTGTACGCCAATTTTTCTAAGTGCGAGTTTTGGCTGGATCGTGTTGTGTTTTTGGGTCACGTTATTTCAGCAGATGGGATTTTGGTTGATCCCAGTAAGGTAGAAGTTGTTGTCAGTTGGGAACGCCTCAAGAGTGTGACGGAGGTTCGTAGTTTCTTGGGTCTGGCTGGCTATTATCTACGTCGGAGGATTTTCTAGCATAGCTAAGCCAATGACACCGTTGACCCAGAAGGACAAGCGTTTTGTTTGGACCAAGCAATGTGAGAACAGTTTTCAGTTTCTCAAGGAGAAGTTAACATCTGCGCCTGTGTTAGCTTGCCGTCTGGTTCAGGTGGTTACGTGGTGTGTTCAAATGCCTCGCTCAATGGATTGGGCTGTGTGTTGATGCAACATGGTCGAGTCATTTTTTATGCTTCGCGGCAGCTGAAACCGCATGAGACTCGATACCCAGTTCATGATTTGGAGCTAGCTGCTGTAGTCTTTGCTTTGAAGATTTGGCATCATTATTTGTATGGCGAGCAATTTGTGGTGTATTCAGACCACAAGAGCCTTCAGTATTTGTTTTCGCAGTCAGATTTGAATATGAGACAGCGTAGATGGATGGAGCTGCTTAAGGATTTTGAGTGTGAGATCCAATACCAGCCTGGGAAAGTGAATGTAGTTGCTGATGCATTGAGCAGAAAGGCTCAAGGAGCAATGCTTGCGTCGTTGTATTCTTCTAAGGACCGTGAGCATCTTAGCACTACTGGTTGGCGGTTTTACCCAACTGAGGATTATGTTGTGGTTTCTTATTTTCAAGTTGAGCCACAGGTTGTTGCGAGCATTAGATCTGCTCAAAGGACAGATCCTTCCATCCATGAGCTAAAGCTAAAATTAAGAGCTGGACAGCTTGAGGACTATTCTGTTTCGTCTGATGGTTGTTTGAGGTTCCGTGGCCGGCTGGTTGTGCCCAACCTCATAGACTTGAAGGAACAGATTTTGAGAGAAGCACACTGCAGTAGATACAGTGTTCATCCTGGTGTGAGGAAGATGTACCAAGCACTGAAGCCTCACTTCTGGTGGGCTGGATTGAAGAGTGACGTTGCTGATTTTGTGGCCAAGTGTTTGAATTGTCAGCAAGTTAAAGCTGAAAGAATGAGACCTGATGGTCTATTGCAGAGTCTGGAAGTGCCCCAATGGAATTGGGAGCACATAGCTTGGATTATGTGACGCATCTGCCTCGTTCTAGCAGAGGGTACGATGCTGTTTTGGTGGTTGTAGACATATTGTCGAAGTCTGCGCACTTCATTCCCTATGGTATGTCGTTTTCTTTGAAGAAAATGGCGAAGCTATACATAGATTTTGTAGTACGTCTGCATGGTGTGCTTGTTTCGATTGTTTCAAATCGAGATCCTAGGTTTACTTCCAGGTTTTGGAAGAGTTTGCAGGCAGCTCTAGGGACTAGATTGGCTATGAGTACAGCGTATCACCCCCAGACATATGGTCAATCTGAGCGAGCTATCCATATTTTGGAGGATATGTTAAGAGCTATTGTGATGGACTTCGGTGGTAGCTGGCAGGATTTGAGGCGTTGTATGACAGGAAGTGCAGATCACCTGTGTGTTGGGAAGAAGTGGGGGAGAAGCAGCTGTCTTCTTCAGAGTTTGTGCAGCAGATGAGAGATCATGTGGATCTAATTCGTCAACGTATGAAAGCTGCATAAGATCGCCAAGCCAGCTATTCAGGCCTTTAGAGTTTCAGGTTGGTGATCGTGTTTTCCTTAAGATTTCTCCTTTCCGTAGTGTTATGCGATTTGGTCTGAAGGGTAAGTTAGCCCCTCGTTATGTTTGTCCTTATGAGATCTTAGAGAGGATTGGCCCTTTAGCTTATCGGATGTTGTTGCCAGCAGATTGTCTTCTCTACATGATGTCTTTCATGTTTCCATGTTGAGGAAGTACGAGCCAGATCCGTCTCATGTGTTGGGAACAGACGAGGTTGAGCTTGATCAGACTTTGAGTTACATTTTGCAAATCTTGGATAGGAAGGAGAAACAGTTAAGAAATAAAACAATTCCGTTGGTGATGGTTCAATGGAGCAAGCATGATAGAGGAAGCTACCTGGGAACTGGAAGAGAAGATGCAGCGGGAGTGGCCGCATCTATTTGTGTAGGCCTTGTTATAGATTCCAGTAGTTAGCTTGTTTCCAGTTATCTTGAACTCCTGGGTTCAGTCGAGTTGTTCCTGGACTTGTTGATTTCGAGGAAGAAATCGTGTCTTAGTGGGGGAGAGATGTGAGACCCGTATAATTGGTAACAGATTTTGGGTTTGGAAGAATCTGTATTAAAACAGCTGTGAGTCGATGTTCTTGGAGTAGCCGTCGAAATTGTTTAAGTGTTGAATCCAGCTACGTGAAGATATCAGGTGTTGCATGGAGACATCTGTTCGGGTATTGGTACGTCGTCGTTTGGATTAGTTGGAACGACAGCGTTTCGATTTAGCGCTAGGACTCAGCTGTTGGGTTGTGCGCGTATCCAACTGCTGATTGAGGGATCAGCTGTTGAGTGACTGATCAGCTGTTGGCTAGTTGTTCAGCAGTGAGTAGCGGGTGACGTGTTCAGTTGCGAACAGTAACTCATTCGACGTCGTTTGATTTAGTTGATCGCTGTTTAGCGATAGGACTTAGCTGAGGAGAGATTCAGCTGTTGGTTGGGATATCAGCAGTGATAGCTTAAGTTGTCGGTGGATCTGTTTCCTAGTTAGTCAGTTGTGACTATTAATAGAGTACCTGGTCCTTGCGTTCAATTATTGTTTCCCCGACACTTAGAAATATTTCTCGTGAACCTTATCTTGTCGCGATACCCTAGTTACTGTTCACAGTAATCTTCTTCGTTTCAATTGCCGTTGGTAGATAGCTCCGACGAGAGCGAGAGTGGTAGCGTTGGAATCCTCTTGCTAAGGCGTTTCGTCTCATACCCTTTTCATAGGTAGCGAAGGAGTTGGAAGAGGATCGCAGAGACATCTCCCTTCTCTAGTCTGTTAGCATAAGCATCGGATTTCGCATCCTATCCTAGCTTGTTGGGGTAAGTAAAGGATTCTACCTTTAAGCTTTGATTAGAGATTTTCGTGGTGATGGAAAGGTAGATCTAGCGCTGGTGGAGGCGTAGCTCCCATCTGCTGTGTTTCTGAGTTGTAGTCCTTGAGCGGTTGCTTGTAATGGCTTAGCAGGTGGTGGATCTGCGTTGCTAGGACTTTCATTGTGGCAAACTGCATGTGCTAAGTATAATTCAGAAGTTAAGGTACGGATGTTGAGCTTTGTTACAGCTATGGGTTCAGCGTGGATTATATGCCTTGCTGTGTATGCTCTTTGCTGTTATTATTGTGCATGTGTTATAATATCAGCTGTTGCATTTGCATACACGCGTATCCTCTTGTCGAGCTCTGTTTTGCTAGCTATGCCTTGTATTCGATCTGAGTGTACCAGGATGCTGGGCTTAAGGACGAGCGGGTAACTCCCGTATACCTTAAAGCTGGAGGCGCGCGGGTAACTCTTGTCCCTCATCTCCCTGCTGAGACTGTTAACTGCTATGGGCGGAGTGGGTAGCTCCCACACATCATGAGTGGGCAACAGCAGGTTGAGCTATTGTTGCATCTGGTGCAGTATACGTGAGACGAGTGGGTAGCTCCCATATACTCAGTATACATTCCGTGACCATTGTGACTACTGTTCTTCAGTTGTGTCGCTCCAGCTGTTGAGTTGTTGTTATCCAGCTGTCGAGTTGTTGTTTGAGATCTCACGGCTTCCAGCTTTTGGTTGTACTTCGATCTCCTACATAGCATCTGCATATTTATCTACTGCTTTCCGTTTGCTGTATTTGTTGCTCTCCGTACTGGGGTTTGACCCCGAGGTCCCTCTGGGGCTGTTGTGTTGTTGTCTGTTGGTTGTTCAGGTTTTCCAGGATTCACAGTTTGTCGTGGCTTTGATCCAGCTGGTGGTGCCCCAGGCGGTGGATAGAGTGTCCCAGTTAGCGTATAGCCTATTATGTACTAGTGCTGTCAGCCGGGGAATGCTCTGTGCTTTAGTTTCTATTCAACTGTAGCTTGTCAGCTGTTGTATTGTTTCTAGTACTTGTAATTACTGTACTGTCGTATTTCATAATGTAAACTGAGATTATTTTAAGTATTTCGCTATTTTAAATTATCTGTTTTAATCGTCAGGCCAAGCGAAAATTTTAAGCCACTTTTTATTGTTTCCGCTATGTTTCTGCGTGGTTTAACTCTGAGTTGTGCACGAGGCCTGACATTTTAAGGAACTTCTCGAGAAGTTCGGGATGGAAAAATGTTCATCAGCAGCTACTCCATTGAGTGCTTCAATCAAGCTGGATAAGGATGAAGCTGGAACTTCCGTTGAGGTAACCATGTATCGTGGGATGATTGGATCTCTCTTGTACCTCACTGCTAGCAGACCGGACATTATGTTCTCTGTTTGTATGTGTGTGAGGTTCCAAGATGATCCGAAACAGTCTCATTACATGGCTATTAAGCGTATTTTAAAATATCTTAAGGGCAAACGGAACGTGGGTCTTTTGTATCCCAAAGACTCAAGTTTCAATTTTACTGGTTATAGCGATGCAGATTACGCAGGTTTCACGATTGATCGTCATAGCACAAGTGGAACTTGCCAGTTCTTGGGTGATAGACTGTTTTCGTGGTTTAGCAAGAAGCAGACATCAACAGCAATGTCTACAGCTGAGGTAGAGTGTCAGGCCCCGTGCTAATTACTAACAATTAACACATAATAAACGCAAAGACACGGAAGCTTAAAATTTTTTTCGAAATACAATGGCCTGAACTTCAAATCATACATTCAAAATAGCGATAATCAAAATACGAGTTGACTCAAACTTCAACAAAACAAGTAAAAACAGTATATCCATCAAGTACAAATCCCCAATACATGATAACACGGGGCATCCCCCGGTTCAATACATATCATATATATAGACTGGGACTCAGGGACGCGGGGATCGACCAACTGAACTTCCACTCGGTCCAGCTTGGTTACCTGAAGTTCCTGCAAATGGGCAACGCAGACCCAAACAAGACAAAAGCAGGAAACAAGTACGAGGTCAAGCCTCAGTACGAAGAGCTATCAAACAGCTACGCATGCAACATCCTAACATTCAATGCTATGAAATGCATGTGGCTGTCAAAGGAAAATCGGTCAACTAGGCCAGTGTATCATCCGGCAAATCAAATCAAGTCGCCTCAATACCACGGTCTATCAACCGGGAAATCATCGGTCCGTGATCATCGGGGCCCGTCAGCCCATCACAGCTCGGCGGTAGACACTCATTTCCAGTAGTCACCGCTCCGATGATAGCGTTGGACTGGTGCACAACACATCTGTTGACCAGCTCCAACGTGGCTCGGGTCATCAATCAAATCTGTCAAGGCCCAATATGTATGCATGTATGCCAATCAATATCAATGCTCAATGCATACAAATCATAATACGTGAAAACAGAATATCGAGTTCAATCAATTCAACAGTTGTTCCACGTAAACACATAACAACAACACCACACATTCCACAACATCGATTCAGTAATGTTCACGCTCAAGCTGTAAGTGCTGCTCAATTCGTACCTTTCTTCTTCAAATTACCTAACAGATTTCCCCTGGTTCAACTCACGCAGCAGGAACTTCCTGGAAGCTGAAATCTGTTACAACATAGCTAATATCTTAGCTCAATTCTAATCATAATCACGTTAGTCCTACGGCCAGAAGTATACTTCAATCCTACACTCCTACGCAGGCATTAACTACAAGAGAAGAGCTCAAAACAACAAAGGAATGCTCACCCAAAAGCTCACGCTAGCAGGAGGTTGTCGGATCTCACGGCACGAAAATACAGAGCACTTCGCGTTCCTCCTCCAGCGCTGATTCAGGGTTCAAAATGGGTAGCAATAGAAAGAGCTCGGCTAGGAGAGTCCAGCGCCACTAAGATCGTCAAAGACAGAGGCTGGACGCGAAGGAAATCGATGATTGAAAGTTACGATGAACAGTAGCTATTTCGAGGGTTTGGGGAAAGAGATAAGAAATATCTGGTTCTAAAAATGATTCTAAGTGTCGATCAACACTTTAATAAAAAACCCTTGAATCCAACTACTGCTGGTCGAAAAACCAATTCAGACGAGAGAACAGTAAGTGCCTTGCGACTGGTATTCACGTTCTCTTCAATACACCCAGACGCAACACCCAGACGCAACTCGTTTGCATAACAATTCTCTCGCGACTGGTCACTCAGTCGCAACGCATTCCTCAACTCAATTCTCCCGCGACTGGTGGCTCAGCCGCAACGCATTCCTCAACTCAAACTAAGGGTCAAAACGACGACGTACTGGAACCATCTTTCAGCGCTACAACAAAACTCGCGCAAAACAGATTTCAGCATTCAATTCAACGCACAAGCTAAACGACATCGTTTCCACCAAAACAGATCCCAGCGCCTAAATCAACTCAAAAAGCTCTCAACGCTAAAACACACGCAATGCACAAAAAGACGTCACAACGAGACCAGATTTCTCAAATTAACGCTATCACGTTCTTGCATGAGATTTGCTTACATCATCAAATCTCACCGCGCAACTCTCAAATGACCGCTAAGAAAACAGATCTCACGTTCCAGCTTTCACACAAACTAGCAGATCTCACCAAACGACAACGTTTTACCTACTTCTCGAGACAAAAACGCGTTGTTACATAGGGGACCAGATCTCTATCACAATTCGAACAATTCAACTTCAATTTCGACCAGATTTCACCCGCAAAATACAACTTAAAATCTGGACAATTCCAACTAGAGATCTGAATATTTTCCAAATCAGATTTCACCAAAATTCAAAATTCCGGAAATCCATATTCTTAATTCTCGTGACTAATCTAACTCAAAATCCGATTAATCAACTAATTAAAATTCTGAATCCTCACATAGAGTACCTAGCAGCTGAGAGCTGATGTGCTCAAATTCTATGGATTCTACAACAGCTCAGGAGCTATGGCATTGATGCCGCTGAAGCACCCATTTTCTGCGACAAAACAAGTGCTATAGCGATCTATCAGAACTCCGTGCTGCATTCCAGGACCAAGAATATTAACATCAGATATCATTTCATTGGATACCATGTGCTGAAGACGGACGTTCGGGTGGAGCATGTGCCAACAGATCAGCAAGTTGCTGATATCTTCACCAAACCTCTACCCGACACTAATTTTTCTTATCTTATAAACATATTAGGTCTCCTGGATATGTCTTGATTGTGTTCTGCATGCATTTGTTCAGGGGGAACATATAAATTTAATATTTTAGGACCGTGCGTTTTCCGCTTTACCAAAAGCTATAGCTGGTGGTAATGGTGCAACTCCAATCTTTTAAACTGTATAGCAACTCAAGTGCCACGGTTCGATCGCTCTACCTAGTAGAAGCAATTATTGCACTCCAACAATCCCCAATACCTATTTCTCAAGAGATCATTTTCAATCATCAGCTTACTCAACTCAGTCTTTAAACTGTCGGTATCCTCAAGCTGAGCAGTGCTTGATTCAACTGAACTATTTTTCAGACCATTGTTTTCAGCTTTGATTTCCTCAAATGTTTCAGATAACTTCCGGTACTCATGGACCATTTCATTTAGTGCATTGATCAGGTCCTCTCGTGTATATTCAGAATTAGAAAAATCGAATACCTCATCTTCGGTAGTGGTCGGATTTGCCATTAAGCAATGAACTTCTTCTGGCTCACTGTCACTGGATGAGGAGCTGCTTGATGTAGAATCTAATACTGAATCCGACCAGTTCTTGTTACTTTCCTCAGCAACAAGTACCTTTCTATCATTCCTTAAGTTGGGCCAGATCTGGTCCTCATCCTTCTCTCTTTGGATCTTTCTTTGGATCTATCATCTTTCTTCTCATCTCTCTTAGATCTGTCCTCCTTCTTAGGCCTGTTACAATCTGCTGCGAAATGCCCTGGACGACGACAATTATAATAGTTCATATCAATAGATATCTTTTCAGATTTGTTATAATTAAAAGAATGGTTATAGGATTTTCTCATGAATTTCCCAAAATTCTTGACGAAGAGGGACATGGCGTCGTTTCTCAGTTGTTTGGCAGACTTGCTAGTGCTAGGAGAGCACTGTTCAGATGTCGTTGCTGCTAGAGCTTTGGTTGGTTGTGATGTAGACGGTCTAGCCTCAATTCTGGTCTCTAGCTCGAACTCGTAGGCTTTGAGATTGGCAAACAGATCATGGAGCTCAAGCTTGTTCAGATCTTTGGACTCCCGCATCGCCATGGTCTTGATATTCCACTCTCTAGGAAATGTTCTCATCACTTTGAGCGCCAACTCTCGGTTGCTGTATTCCTTGCTCAGACTTGTGAGTTCTATCACCACAGCACTGAAACGCTCATCAAACTCTGCATGGACTCTCCCTCTCGCATCTTGATTGACTAGTATTTCTGTTGAGAAACTGTTAGCTTTTTCTCCTTGGTCTCATCATTTCCCTCACAGATCTGAGTTAACTTCTCCCATATCTCTTTGGCAGTAGCGCAGGTTTTGATTTTGCTGAACATGTTCTTATCCAGCGTCTTGTATAAAATATCATTCGCCACATTGTCAAGATTTGCCTTCTTCTTGTCCTCGGTTGTATATTCAAATCTGCTCTTTTCTACCCATTGCGGTGCTCCTCCAGTTATAGCCATTGCAGTGTTGGCTTTCATTATCTTCATGGGTCCATCAGTGATAACGAACCACATGTCATCGTCTTGCGCGGACAAATGCGCTTGCATCCTAATCTTTCAGTTGTCATACTCCTCCTTGGAAAACATAGGAATTTTGTTGTGAGAAGTTGACATATTGAAATATATAAGCACAGAAGATAATACTGTTCAATAACTTAGATGCACAAGCTCTGATACCTATTGATAGGATCAATGGAATCGAAAATGTGTTTAAAATATATGAGGAGTTCAGAATGGGGGGTTGAATGAACTCCTTTCGATTTAATATTTTCGAAACCTTAAAAACGATTTTATAAGCCTTCGCTCAACTCAGATATGAATTACCAGATCTGAGATTCTCAGTTCTAAGCTGTTCTCTCGGTTAACAAATAAGAGGTGCGGACAGAAACCGATCGAGCAGTGAACAGTATAAAATAAATGTGATGCAAATAATTAAAAGTGCAAGGTTCAGAATTTGTTTATGGAAGTTCGGATATCAAATCCTACGTCTCCCCTTCTTCCTTTGCAGGAAGGTTCCTCTAGAAGACTTTGATGAATACAGACACTGTAGACACCCAATCACTGAGCCTCGCTACAAGTGAACTCCTAGCAATCTCCACGATACACGCAGATAACACTGCTGAGTTACAACCAACGTAATATTCAAACTGCTTCAAGAAGCACGTTCGTTACAGACTCAAATCTGAATAATACAATGAACACAATATTTGAGTACTGTATATCTTCTGTTTCTATGACAATGAAACTCGATATGCATAAGGTAAAACCAGGAGATATCTCGAAGATAAATCTATTAAGAACAAAGGAATGTTCTTCGAGATTAAACACTGGGACTTAGAATATTTTTGCTTGAGTGTTTGAAAATCCCAGAGTGCGAGACCTTGTGAATGTTGAGAGTACGTAAAATCATAGAGTGCAATCGAGAATGACCGAGAGAAATCGAGAATGATCAAGAATAACCGAGAGTGATCGAAAATAATCGAGAGTGATCGAAAATAAATCGAGAGGATCGAAAATAATCGAGAGTGATCGAAAATAATCGAGAGTGATCGAAAATAATCGAGAGTGATCGAAAATAATCGAGAGTGATCGAAAATAATCGAGAGTGATCGAAAATAATCGAGAGTGATCGAAAATAATCGAGAGTGATCGAAAATAATCGAGAGTGATCGAAAATAATCGAGAGTGATCGAAAATAATCGAGAGTGATCGAAAATAATCGAGAGTGATCGAAAATAATCGAGAGTGATCGAAAATAATCGAGAGTGATCGAAAATAATCGAGAGTGATCGAAAATAATCGAGAGTGATCGAAAATAATCGAGAGTGATCGAAAATAATCGAGAGTGATCGAAAATAATCGAGAGTGATCGAAAATAATCGAGAGTGATCGAAAATAATCGAGAGTGATCGAAAATAATCGAGAGTGATCGAAAATAATCGAGAGTGATCGAAAATAATCGAGAGTGATCGAAAATAATCGAGAGTGATCGAAAATAATCGAGAGTGATCGAAAATAATCGAGAGTGATCGAAAATAATCGAGAGTGATCGAAAATAATCGAGAGTGATCGAAAATAATCGAGAGTGATCGAAAATAATCGAGAGTGATCGAAAATAATCGAGAGTGATCGAAAATAATCGAGAGTGATCGAAAATAATCGAGAGTGATCGAAAATAATCGAGAGTGATCGAAAATAATCGAGAGTGATCGAAAATAATCGAGAGTGATCGAAAATAATCGAGAGTGATCGAAAATAATCGAGAGTGATCGAAAATAATCGAGAGTGATCGAAAATAATCGAGAGTGATCGAAAATAATCGAGAGTTATTCATTTGAAATCTTCAACTATTTATACTCTTCAACCTCAATGGTCAATAATTGTAGCCAGTAGATTCAAACCCCTTTGCATATCTTCATAGTATCACCCAGTTAATGCTCAGTAATGCTAAAAGTTAATCTACGCTTAGTCAGGACTTAATTGACTTATATACGAAAGTGGGTAAACACCGTATCAATCACTCTGCGTACTGTGCGACTTTACTCAAAATAGCTCTGATCTTGTTTCCTTAATTCAAGTTGTCTAACAGGCTATTATGCAATTAAACCGTGACCGTTGATTTCTCTCAAATAAATCAGCTGATAATATCTGAAGACATCCAAAGCTCACATCTGTTGCAGCACTGAGTCAGAAAACTGCTCTCTTTCCCTTTTCAAAATTTCCCTTTGTGAATAGCTACAAGATATATCTCTTTACGCATATAGCCGTCACATTTGAATATATCACCCCTTTTTTGTACTTTACAAAAGTAATTCTCTCTGTTAGATCTGAAATCTTTTAATCTTTACGAATATGTCCCCCTTTTGTACAATCGTGAATCTGCCAGATCTGAGTACTCGTTACTGAAAAATAACATCTGAAATACTCTGAATAAAATCTGTTCATATCTGAGTCTGTTCTCATCTAATAAAATCTTCTGAATAACCGGATCTGTTACCATAGCCTCTGAATCAAATCTGATACCCTATGATCTGAATTCTTTAACCCGATAACTGAAATACTTGACCCAATTACTCAAATAACCCGAATGCCCAAATCTGAAATACTCTGAAACTGATATTCTCGAATCTGGGTTGCTCGGTTATAAATTGAAACTGAATGAACTGTTCCTAATTCTCGGATCTGAGTATCCCGATAACTGTAATCTGAAAGATGCTCTTCCCGAATACCAACAGTCCAGATCTGAACTACTTTTCTCCTCTTCTGCGAATACTTGATTTCCAGATCTTAGTCTTATTTTCAGTTCTTAGTCTTGTTTTCTTTATCACCAAAACTTATAAATTTATCTTAACAGTTTTTATTCAGAAACGTTAGTTAGAAAAATGTTGATGATGTTCGTGCAATTTCTTCTTGAGTTTTCTGGGAGTTTCTTCAAGTAGTTTACAAGTAGCTTACGCATTTTTATGTCAGTAGCTTACGAGTAGGTTACCTGTTCTTGTTACTGGAATTTCCTTAGATATTTTTGATTCCTTTAGACTAAGGAAATCTTCAAAGCTGGTAATTGTTATTGAACTAAGTTCGTGAACTGCTCATTTTTGCCCGAGCTGGTTTTTAAGTTGCGATCTGGTTGTCCAGCTTACTTGCAATCGGATTTAATTTCCAGTCCAATTACGATCTAGTTTCTTGTTTAGCAACCATTATCTGATTGTCTGGTCTGAGTTGACTTTTTTGACCAACCAGCTTGAGCTGATTTAATATTCTAAACCAGTATGTTCGCGTGCTGCTAATACTTCGAGCTGATCCAGCTCAGGTCCAATCTGAATTGATATAGTAATTCTAAGTTTTATTCTTCATTTTCTTCAGTTTTGATTCGAAGGTATAACTTCATTCGTATCTTAATTATTTCCCAATGTGAGAAATATTTCACCAGCTCAGAGCTCTGTTGCTCCTTATTCGTTTCTATAGCCCAAGCCGGTTTCAGTGTTATCTTTAAAATTGATTTCAATGAACTCCCAATAGCCTTCAATCATCAACAGAATTTAAAATAGCAATCCATAGGAGAAAGTGGTCCAATTGAGATCAAGAAAAGCAGATTTTACAGAAAGTTTAAAGTGAGTTGTGGCAAAGATAACAGATGGTCACATAAGAAGGGTAAGGACGCTGGCTGACGAACCAGTGTGCCCATTCACAATGGAAGGGACCAAGAATATGGTTGAAAGACTATAATACCTTCACAGAAAAGTTGAGATTTATTCCCAAGTTCCTGATTTGAGATGATAGTTTGATCAAACGACCTTAACCTAGGGAGAGCTTCTGCGACATAATTCAATAGAAAATGAGAACAGAACAAAGGGTTGTTTACAACTACAGTTTAAAGAAAAGTTTCAATTAATTTCTTTTAAGAGAACCAGAAAATGTTTTAAAGAATGTTTCAAACATGTACAGTTATGCTTTCGTAGTTTTCAGTACCAGATTAAAGTATTCAACTCTTTAGCTTTTGAATTTTCAGATAAAGTAGCAAATATTGTTATGTTCAGAACAAAGGGTTGTTTACAACTACAGTTTAAAGAAAAGTTTCAATTAATTTCTTTTAAGAGAACCAGAAAATGTTTTAAAGAATGTTTCAAACATGTACAGTTATGCTTTCGTAGTTTTCAGTACCAGATTAAAGTATTCAACTCTTTAGCTTTTGAATTTTCAGATAAAGTAGCAAATATTGTTATGTTTGTATTGCCTGCCCTTTGCTATTCCAGATTTTACTTGTTGAGCCCGCTCACTAGTTTTCTTGAATTCAGGTGATGAGTATTAAGTGAAGCTGCTTGGTGCGAGCTGGATCAGAGTTGGGGTGTTTATCATGGACATTATCTTCCGCACTGTCTTCAGTTCTCATTCTTTTTGTTGTAAAGAAACTATGATACAATCTTTTGTATAAGACAGATTACGTTCCCAGTATTCAATGTACTCTGAATGGATTCACAACTTTGATCATATATATTAAATTCCGCGGTTAAGAAATCCTTTGATTTAATTTTATAATTTAGTTACACCTTGCGATTTGAAATTTTTAAGAGGTTGCAAATCAATCCATAACAAATTGTTATCTTAAAATTTTCACCTCCCAGTTTAATTATTTAAGATTTTTCGTTCGGGTCTCTACAAGATCCCTCAAAACTTTTATCTTTATAGTTATGGAATTATCTATTTCTGACATGACATGAGGAACAAAGGAGTTCGAAGGAGCAACTCAACAGAATAGAAAACCAACTGGGACTCACAATGCAGTGTCCACGGGATATGTGAAAGCTTGTTGGCTATCCACTCGTCTCAACTCACAGTACCAGAAACAAGGACATGATAGCTCAACCCGCTGTTGCCCACAAGCTCATGAGAATTTGGTAGCTATCCACTCATCTCATAGCGGCAACAACCAGAACAACATGGAGAAGAGGAGCACAGTATCTAGCTGATTCCTCAAATAACCCAACCGAGAGCTTCCTGGTACTAACAGAATAACACAGCACAAAGGCTAACAAGAGATATGAGCTCAACATGAAATGCAGGTATGCAGGGAAACAACTTGCAATGAACAACACGGGAAAGCAAGCAACAGCAGGACACAACAAACATACTCACTGCTCAGCATACCAGCACGCATATAGTTACATCCATGCCTATCTCAAAGCAGTAGAAATAATCTCAAATCCATACCTTATGAAGATCTTGAAACAATAACTAGGCATAGATTATAGCTTAACGACAGAACACGCTTTACAGCTCCGCTCAAGTCTCTTGCCAAGAAATCAAGACAAAAACAACAAGAGAGGATCTAATCTGCCAAGATAACTAAGAAAATCAGCTCTGCCCAGCTTACACAACTCACGGCCTAAAGCCTCGAAGCTTAGAACAACTACGGCTAACTAACAGATCACTAACCAACTCAACGATAAACATTAGGAGTAGAGACTAAATCTAGCAGAACACAGTTACCTGAACTAGAGCTCAACACAGCTGGAAATCACGAGGCCTAGCTCATGCAGCTCCTTAACGATTATCTCGATTCGGCTTCCTAACAACTCCAGACTGGTACAAGAACGTAGGTCTCGAACAGAGGTTTCCAACCTATGTACCCTCACTAAAATCTAACCAGCCAATCTCGGGAAATCGGAAGGAGAAGATATCCGTGAACAGTAACCACTAGGGTTTGGATAAGATTGTTAGAGTAGATGCCCAACTAGCCAACTTGTGGCGTGTGGGTTTTATAGACTCTTGAATATGACAATCTTTATTTATGAAATACGCATTTATTTATGGCATTCTTTATTTTCATTGTGTTATATAATGTTAACAATTGTGTTGGATAAAGACCTAGAATGCACCATAGTGTATGTTAGATGTGATAGTGGATATGATGGCTATCATGAAACACATCTAATAGTCACTGTGCATTCTGAACTCGTTCCTAGTCGATTGGGCCGTCAAAATGAGGATAAGGCCGCCCGAGCTTGAGACTAGCATCTGCGATGTGAAGTACCATGTTTCATTGGTAGGGAACATTGTGATGTTCTGAGCATGCAGATGGATAGTGACCTGGTGATCTATCGAACTACCCTCGTTCGGATTTTCCAAGTGGTTACCATTTGTCGAGTGGATAAGTCCGATGTCTTGGTTGTACTGATTAGTCCTCACTACTCGAAACGCCATTGAGACTCTACATGATAGGCACCTCATTTTGACCCGTTTGCCGACTCACTTGGGGTCATTAGGCGGCGGGATTGGGTGAGGTCCCGATGCATGTAGGAGTCGATGCTTCGTTGTCGAGGATTCACCGCTCGCTCACATGCGTGGATATCCTATGCTATCTGAGGGGATAATAGTGTATAAATCTCTGGCCAGAGTACTGGATGTGTTTTAGGTAAATGGGTTTACCTAGTTACACTCGCGATGTCACTATTCGATCTCCAAGATGTATGCATAGCTATCGGATCTCTAGCGACTCTCGATTTACCAATGGTCGTTGATCTGATCGGAATATATGTGTTGAAAGGACCGTACTGTACGCTAACCACGACAAACTGGTTCTTGCAGGCACTATCAGTGATACCTAGGGGATCATGGGGCGATGTTGCTAGGCGCTTTACCATGATCCGTTGGGCAAGTCCGAAATTGTGATTTCGGAGTCACAATGGTTGTGGGCCCACGGCTAGCTGTATCCCTGAACCATTGAGGGTCACACAAGTAATGGATTCACGAATCCTGCACGGAAACTGAGCTCAATGTGTTGAGCATAGGAGGAGGATTTTAGGGAGTGCGACTTCCTAAAAGTCAACAGGGGTCAAATTGCGATTTCCCAAAGTTGAGGGGCTAAAAACTGCAATTTTGGACTAAGTGGTCTGAAAAATTGTTTTCGCATCATAATACTCAATTTCAGAAACTTTGTAGATCGGTCCGATCAGATCGTCGATCGGAGTTATGATGAAGTTACGGTGATAGGGATGAACCGAATGTTCATACGTTGGACTGGGCCCGCCCCAGGTCCAATGGGCCGGTTCAAGCCCATCACACTTATACTTAGTCTTGAGCCTAGGGTTGTATGACATAACTCAATTCACACAAACCCTAGCCTCCTCAACCTAGCCGCCTCCCTCCTCTCCCACACGCCCCAATCGGCCGCCGCCTTGCGCCGCCCCGTGCCGCCGCTGTGTGCCGCCGTTTACGTGATCGGACTTGTTTCGATCACCACGACGAGGAGCTTCCGTCCGTGCCAAATTCGTCAGGCCTTCTAGTGCAGGCTGACGAAGGAGTCGTGCTTCCGGTCGTGGACCTGATTGATGATCTACCGCCGCCTACCGTTTGAAGTGCCGGTTTCCTTGTGAAACTGGTCGGAGCCAGGCGCCTAGACGCCAGCAAGGTAACGATTCTAACATCCTATGCATGGATTATAGAATTGTTTTGATGTATTGAACGTTTCTCGGGGCAAAACTTTTAAAGTTCCGCTGCGCCCCCGGGAAACAGGATCCGGATCCGCCATTGTCGCCAACAAAGATATCTGTCGTGGTACACGGGAGAGGATAAGGATATGGATATGTGTCTAAAAATGGCTAAGTGTTGGTCAACACATATATATATATATATATATACTTCCCAATTAAAGCTACAGTAAAAGTCAAACCAACTCAGACCTCTTTACTGTACCAGATCGAGGATACGCTGCTTCTATCCAGCATGGTGCTTAGCTGACCAGCTCGATACTCAAAGTAGCACACAACCAGCTTGGATCACTCAAACAGACCCGATCTGGTCTACAATACCCTGATTAGCACAGACCCCCACTACTGATCCAGCTCAGGTACCCAGACACCACAAACCAGATCGCGTTCCACCCAGACCATCTCAAAGCATCCAGCACACTTCTAAGCTGGATCCAGCTCACACATACACAGGAAACCCAAGGCTTCACACCTCTAAGCTGGTGTCCCAAAACCAGCTCGTGAGAAACTGTAAACCAACACAACGAAGTATTCCAGCTCAGAACTAATCTGCCCAACCAGCTCACACCAAAGCTGGCCCTGGTTAAACCTTGAAACCCACCAGCAGACCTCTAAACTGGAACCAGATCACGCTGGACTTAGAACAGTTTACAAAATCATTTTGATACGAGAACTGGACCAGCACGCGCCTAAGCTGGTATCTTCTTACCAACAGCTTACCAATCTGAATATCTCCATTACCCGATCTGGTTAACTTTTTAATTACCATATGATAATTCCAGTCCTCACAAGTGCAAATACTACAGCTGCCAGCTCTAGATCATGGCTGGGGTAATTTTTCTCGTGGGTTTTAAATTGTCTAGAAGCATAGGCAATTACCCTACGATCTTGCATCAATACTGCCCCTAAACCCAATTTGGATGCATCCATGTAAGGACAATCTCTTTGTCCATTTGGCATAGTCAGTACAGGGGCTTCTATTAAAGCTTGATTTAATCTCTCAAGCTGGTTTGGCACTCAGGGTTCCACGTATATTTAACATTCTTCTTGGTTAAGGAGGTTAATGGAACGGCTATCTTGGAAAAACCTTCAATAAATCGTCGATAATAACTAGCCAAGCCTAGAAAAATTCTAATCTCAGAAACATTCTTAGGTATGGGCCAGTTCCGAACTGCTTCTACCTTAGTTGGGTCCACTTATATTCATTCCTTGGAGATTATATGACCTAAAAGGCAACTTTTTCTAGCCAAAACTCGCATTTACCGAACTTAGCGAAAAACTGCTTATTTCTTAAAATTTGCAATCACCCTAAGCTGATCTACGTGTTCTGTTATACTCTTTGAGTAAATGACAATGTCGTCTATGAACATGATTACGAATTTATCTAGAAAAGGTTGGAATACCCTATTCATCAAGTCCATGAAGAGTGAAGGTGCATTTGTTAGTCCGAAGGGCATCAATAAAAATTCATAATGGCCATATCATGTTCTAAAGGCCGTCTTGTACACGTCTGTATCTTTCACTTAAGCTGGTGATAACCAGATCGGAGGTCGATCTTTGAAAACATAGCTGCTCATCGAATAAATCATCGATTATAGTGAGTGGGTACTTATTATTAACAGTCAACTTATTCAATTCTCTATATCTATACAAGAACGCATACTTCCATCCTTCTTCTTCACGAACAGTACAGGTGCTCTCTGTCAGGCCACATGCGCTAATATAACAATTAGTTACAATTATGCGGAAGCATCATAAAAACATGGGCTAAAAATTTTCGAATAAGGGCCTGATCCAATATCATTTCAAAATACATCATACTTAAAATATAGTTTGGTTCAAAACTCAAACAACAGCAGTTAATAATACAACACCCGATCCCCATTATAAATAGAGGCACAGGACATCCCCTTGCTCAATATAAATATCACTACACTGGGACTCAATTCAAAAAGGGGATTGACCAGCTGAAGCTCCACTCTGTCCAGCTTGGTTACCTGAAGAACCTGCCAAGGCCAACACAAACCAAGGCAGCCCAAAACAGGGAAAACAAACGAGTTCAAACCTCAGTACGAAGAGCACAATAAAAGCATATATCATATCAGACAATGCAATAAATCTATCGTGCAATGCATGTAAGGGCTACCAAGAATCATCAGTAGGCAAACAGAATAGCACAACGACTCAGCTGTGCAAATCTCATCAATCATCATCATCTTGTGATCTTCAGGTACGATGACTCAGCCGACCATCACAAGGCAGCGTGGTATTCAGGCACAACGACTCAGCTGGCCACCACATCAACATCAACCTTGGACCTTTCAGGAACGACGACTCAGCCGGCCGATCACAACGTGTTCTTGAACATCTAAAATCACAAGAGCACCGGAGACAGATCTGGTATGAAATTAAAATCATGCGGAAACACCAGAACTGAATCCTTGTATTTTAAAACGATTCAAACAGATTTATGTACAACATAAATCTGTTCTACTGTGCTTGTGCGCTGAACTGTGTATGCGTGAGTGCTGAATGTAAACTGCAAGTGCTGAAATAATGGTGCGTGCTAAATTATGCGTGCGTGCTGAAATCTGTGTATGCGTGCTGAATAAAAGCAAGTGCTGAAAGCTGTTTTACATGCGATGCTAAAGTAAATATGCAGGTGCTGAATGAATAAAAGAATACGATACGCAAGATTTGTTTCTGGAAGTTCGGACCTCAATGTCCTACATCTCCCCTTCTTCCACCTCGGAAGGCTCCACTAGAAAACTTTGATCTATACAACACATACAGACCCAATCCCGCAACCAGCAGCTGCGAGAACTCCTAGACTTCACAAATGCACACCAGCCGAAACTGTGTGACTAACTACATACACAAGTTTAACGTCATCGTGCTTGGACGGGAACTGTGTTGGAAAGGTTTTGATTCACTCACTTTACAATTTCGCACATCCCTCGTGTTTGTGTGAGTGAATCTAAGTGTGTGAGATTATTACAATGAAAAAGCTCAACTCTCTGTTTTTCTCACACACTGGGGAAGTTGCTTCTACAAAAGCTAATCTAGACTCAGCAGCAGACACTCAATAAGCGCTCCTCTCTAATGGCGGTCTGCTGCTTCGTCTCCAGGAACCTTCACTCTGTTTTTGTCTCTTCGCTCAATCAAAAATCGTCGGCCTTTTCACACTCGTAAACCTTCTTCCTTCAAATCTTCTTCTATAAATACCCTCTGTTCGAATATAGCCGTTAGATAAATTCCAAATCTCTTCTGCGCTTGTCAAGGCTAATTCGTCGTCTTCTTTCCATTTCCGTGCATCGCTCCTCTGTAAGTTGTACTATTTCCCAGAATAGTACAAATCTTGTTCCCTTAAATTCAGGCAATTTGCACGACTTAATCTCAGCCATTGATTCTTCCATCTTGAGCGTTGATTGCGTCTGAGTCACAACACTTCGCGCAACAGCTGGTTCACCTTCATTTCAATAGCTGGGAAGAGGTGCTCTCGACTGGTTGTCCAGACGCTGGTCTTAAAACCGGGTGAGATGATGTTCTTGCGTCTGGTTGTCCAGCTGGTGGTAACGATATGCTTGCAGCTGGTTGTCCAGTCGTTGGTCGTGAAAAGCTTGCGGCTGGATTTCCCAACGACTGGTTAGATCAAACGATGTCGTATCAACTTATTCAAACGACATCGTTTGCTATGCATCCTCGACTGGTTGATTATACTCCACTGCTGCTGAGTCTGGATGTACTGTAGCTGCCTGCTGGTCATTCTTAGAAGAAGTACCTACTGGTTTTATTATCGTAAGATCATCTGCTGAATCTTTAGTGCGAGGGAAAAACGCTGTCGTATCCAGAATAGCACAACGACTCAGCTGTGCAAATCTCATCAATCATCATCATCTTGTGATCTTCAGGTACGATGACTCAGCCGACCATCACAAGGCAGTGTGGTATTCAGGCACAACGACTCAGCTGGCCACCACATCAAAATCAACGTTGGACCTTTCAGGCGCGACGAATCAGCCGGCCGATCACAACGTGTAAAGGAATTCAGCTTTCAAAGGAAATCAGGCTCAATATGTATGCGTGAATGCACAGCAGGCTCATGCTTAATCAATGCATACATCACACGCACAAACAGATATGAGCACATAAGCAGCAGTCAATGCAAAACACAACAGCTAATACACAACAGAAATATTCTCAAAGCTGATATCGAAGACTGCTTAATATATAGCTCAATTCGTACCTCCAACCTCAAAAGATCTTACAAAAACAAGGGTGCAGCAACCAACTCAAGTCTACTGCCCAAGCAGCTCCACGGCAACATAGCAGAAGCTACTACAAGCTCGAATCTGTCAAGATATCTCGAAATCAACTCAATTCGGAACTCAAACAGCTTAGTTTCTAAAGCCTCGTAGCTCACTCAGCTGCCTCAACTCTACAGAGCACTACTCGGCTCTCAAAAGAAGCTTAAATCGGTAAAGAATCACTTACCCAAAGCTGTTAAAGAACAGACAAGAAACTGGTCCCCAATCGCGAAGACCTACGAATACTGCACCAACTTCGCGCTCCTCAAATCCGGTGACTCCAGTCTCCAAACTGGTACTAATCGAACGCCCTAGAGAAGAAGAGCTCAGGCTAACAATCTTGCTCCAAACGGCGGCGAGAAACGATGGCAATTGACGGAAATAGGGTTCGGGTGAACAGTAACAATCGAAGGTTATCGGGAAAGAAGATAGGAAATGTAAGGTTCGAAATGCTCTAAGTGTCGATCAGCACTTGCATTTAAATCCCTAGTCAAAACTACAACAGAAGTCATCGGCGACTAATTCAGATGTCTCACCAACTCAGATCTTGGTACAAAACAGCTTTCATTCTAAGGCAGAAGTCTCTCGCAACTGGCCTCAGCTGTCTCGAATCAGACTTTGCTA
>KV001333.1:120094-140311 GCA_001598015.1 Dorcoceras hygrometricum | reverse complement strand
AGCTGGTTCTTATCGTTCCATTCACTTCACTATGCTCCAACTGGTTCAACTTGGCCTCCGCCTGATTTCGAACACCTGACTTAACTTTGGACGTCTCCATTGCTAACTGCCGAGTAGTCTTCTAGCGCTTGCAGCTGGTTCATATCGTTCCAGCTGATTCACTATGCTCCAACTGGTTCAACTTGGCCTCCGCCTGATTTCGAACACCTGACTTAACTTTGGACGTCTCCATTGCTAATCCAGCTGCCGAGTACAATGATTAACCAAATAAACTACTGAACTTTATATTGTGAACCATCGTCTGAACAAACTTCAGCTACTGTTCATCTTCTTCTTCGTTCCTAAAATCTGTACACTAAGTGGAATTGTTAGAAACACAATAACATGTTTTGTGTAATTCAAAACTTAATCAGGATCTGTCAAAACAGATCCATCAATAATATGTATGCGTGAATGCACAGCAGGCTCATGCTTAATCAATGCATACATCACACGCACAAACAGATATGAGCACATAAGCAGCAGTCAATGCAAAACACAACAAATAATAAACAAAAGAAATATTCCCAAAGCTGATATCGAAACTGCTTAATATAACTCAATTCGTACCTCACACTCAACAGATCTTAAAACAAGAAGAGCGCATCAACCAACTCAAGTCTACTGCCCAAACAGCTCCACGGAAACTCAGCAGAAGCTACTACAATCTCGAATCTGTTAAGATACCTCAAAATAAACTCAATTCTGAACTCGAACATCTTAATTTCTAAAGCCCAGTAACTTAACTCAGTTACCTCAACTCTACAGAGCACTAATCAGCTCTCGAAAGAAGCTTAAATCGATAAAGAATCACTTACCCCAAAGCTGTCAAAGAACAGAAGTACTACTGGTCCACAATCGCGAAGACACTCAAGCACTACAGCAACTTCGCGTTCCTCAAATCCAGCGACTCCAGTCTCCAAACTGGTACTAATCAAAAGCCCTAGAAAAGACGAGCTTAGCGCTACCAATCTTGCTCCAAACGGCAGCGAAAAACGACGGCAATCGACGAAAATAGGGTTCGAATGAACAGTAGCATCGAAGGTTATCGGGTAAGAAGATAGGAAATCTAAGGTTCGAAAAGCTCTAAGTGTCGATCAGCACTTGCATTTAAATCCCCAGTCAAAACTACAACAGGAGTCATCGGCGACTAATTCAGATGTCTCCACCAACTCAGATGTTGGTACTGATCAGCTTTCACTCTAAAGCAGAAGTCTCACAACTGCCTCAGCTGTCTCGAATCAGACTTTGCTACTCTCTACTAACGCAACAGCAAAACGACGTCGCGCTAAATTCCTCGTGCAAATGCTCACATCTGTTCACGCCCGCTAACAGATCCCTCTATCTAGCACCACTTCTGAAAGCACAATACGACGTGGCATCACCTCCAGCAACGCAACATCTGACCAGCGCTCAAAACGACAACGTTTTGCTCCCTGCTTGCAACAACTCACGCAAACACACCAGGGCACATCTGCGCATCCAGATTCCGCTAAAAACTGAAATTCTAAAAATCATTAAATCCTCAAATCTGAAAACCCGATACTCAGAAAATCAATTAGCTAATTCTAAACCAAATCTAATTAGCTAATAAATCGTACTTAACAAATTATAGTCCTCACATTCTCCCCATCTTAAGAGATTCGTCCTCGAAATCAAAGGCAAACACAGGGCAGAAATCAACAAAACACTAGAACTCACCAGCAAAACTCCACTGTCAAAACTCAAACAGATGAGGCCACTCCTGTCTCATCTTCTCTTCAACCTCCCAGGTTGCTTCATCACAACCATGCTTGCTCCATTGGACCATCACCAACGGAATAACCTTATTCCTCAGCTGATTCTCCTTCCTATCCAGAATCTGCACTGGATATTCAACATAGCTCAAGGTAGAATCCAGCTCTACTTCATCAGTCCTCAACACATGGGACGGATCTGGCTCATATTTCCTCAACATTGACACATGAAACACATCATGCATCGTTGCTAACTCCTCAGGCAGCCTTAATCTATAAGCCAACTGTCCAATACTCTCAACAATCTAACCTTATTCCTCAGCTGATTCTCCTTCCTATCCAGAATCTGCACTGGATATTCAACATAGCTCAAGGTAGAATCCAGCTCTACTTCATCAGTCCTCAACACATGGGACGGATCTGGCTCATATTTCCTCAACATTGACACATGAAACACATCATGCATCGTTGCTAACTCCTCAGGCAGCCTTAATCTATAAGCCAACTGTCCAATACTCTCAACAATCTCAAAGGGACCAACGAATCTAGGAGCCAACTTGCCCTTCAATCTGAATATCATCACACTCTTGAAAGGAGAAACTTTGAGAAACACTCGATCACCAACTTCGAATTATAGAGATCGGCGTCTCTTATTAGCACAGCTATCATGTCGATCTTGAACAGCTTTCATCCTACTCCGAATCAACTCAATCTGATCCTTCATGTGCTGCACAAACTCAGGAGTAGACAACTGCTTCTCACCAATCTCTTCCTAGCAGATCGGTGATCTACACTTACGACCATACAATGCTTCGAAAGGGGTCATCCCAATAGTCACTTGGTAGCTGTTGTTATAAGAAAACTTCACTAAGGACAAGGAATCCTGCCAGCCACCACTGAAATCCAAAACAACCGCTCACAGCATATCTTCTAAAATCTCAATGGTCCTCTCAGATTGACCATCTGTCTGTGCGTGATAGGTTGTAGTCATAGCCAATCTCGAACCCATCACTGTCTGCAAGCTCTTCCAGAATCGGGAAGTGAACCTTGGATCTCTATCAGACACTATTGAAACCGGCACTCCATGCAATCTCACTACATGGTAAATGTACAGTCGCGCCATCTTCTTCATCGAACACCTCACATCATAGGGAATGAAATGGGCTGACTTCGACAGTCTATCAATCACAACCCAAACAGCATCACATCCCCTACTCGATCGAGGCAAATGCATCACAAAATCCATGGCAATGTGCTCCCAATTCCACTGAGGCACTTCTAAACTCTGTAGCAATCCACCAGGTCACATCCTCTCGGCCTTGACCTGTTGACAATTCAAACAACGAGCTACAAATCCAGAGATGTCATTCCTCATGCCGTCTTACCAACAGTGAGACTTCAAAGCATGATACATCTTCCTCTCGCCCGGATGAACACTGTATCGACTACAATGAGCTTCATTCAAGATGGCTTCTTTCAAATCAATCAAATTCGGAACCACCAATCTACCTCGAAATCTCAAGCATCCATCAGAAGCAGCAGAAAAATCCTCAGACTGAACATTCTGAGCCTTAATCTTCAATTCGTGAACATACGGATCAGTCCTCTGCGCTGCTCTAATGTGTGCTACAATCTCTGGCTCAACTTGAAAATAAGAAACCACAAAGTACTGATCACTCGGCTGAAAAAGCCACCCAGAAGTCCCCAAATCCTCGTGGACTTTGGATATTCTCTTCGACGTCAACATCGCAGGTTGGGCTTTCCTACTCAAAGCATCGGCCACTAAATTCATCCGCCCAGGCTGATACTTAATCTCTCACTCAAAATCCTTCAGCAACTCCATCCAGCGGCGTTGCCTCATATTCAAGTTCGACTGCGTGAAGATATACTTCAAACTCTTGTGGTCAGTGTAAACCACAAATTGTTCTCCGTACAAATAGTGACGCCAAATCTTCAAGGCAAACACTATCGCAGCCAACTAAATATCATGAACGGGGTATCTCGTCTCATGGGGCTTCAACTGTCGAGATGCATAGGCTATCACATACCCGTTCTGCATCAACACGCATCCTAAACCGCACAGAGAAGCATCAGAGCAAACCACAAAACCTCCAGAACCAGAAGGCAAAGCTAACACATGAGCAGTAGTCAACTTCTCCTTAAGAAACTGGAAACTTGACTCACACTCATCAGTCCAAACAAAATTCCTATCTTTCTGGGTCAACTGAGTCATCGGCCTAGCTATCGAAGAGAACTTCTCAATGAAATTCCTATAATAGCCAGCCAAAACAAAGAAACTACGGATCTCAAAAATATTCCTAGGTCGCTCCCAGTTCAGAACTGTTTCGACCATACTCGGATCCACGGAAATTCCTTGCACTGAAATTACATGACCCAAAAAGACAACTCTATCAAGCCAGAATTCACACTTGCTGAACTTCGCATACAGCTGTGAGTCTCTCAATTTCTACAAAACCAATCTCAAGTGCTCTTTATGCTCTCTGAAGTTCTTCGAATACACCAGAATGTCATCTATGAAGACAATCACAAAACGATCGATATACTTACTGAAGATGCGATTCATCAAATCCATGAAGACAGCAGGAGCATTAGTCAATCCAAAAGGCATCACCAAAAACTAATAATGACCATACCTAGTCCTGAAAGCCGTCTTCGCCACATCAGCGTCTCTGATCCGCAACTGACGATACCCTGATCACATATCAATCTTAGAGTATACAGCAGATCCCTGCAACTGGTCAAACAAGTCATCAATACTCGGCAACAGATACTTGTTCTTAATCGTTGCTTTGTTCAACTGCCGAAAATCCACACACATCCTCATAGATCCATCCTTCTTCTTCACAAAAAGAATTGGAGCTCCCCAGGGTGACATACTCGGTCTAATGAAGCCCTTCTCTAACAGATCACACAACTGCTCTTTGAGTTCCTTCAACTCAGCTGGCGCCAATCGATACGGAGCTCTAGAAATCGGGGCTGTTCCTGGCACCAACTCTATACTGAAATCAATCTCTCATCTCGGAGGGAATCCAGGAATCTCATCCGAAAACATGTTAGGAAACTTTCGAGCAATCGGAACATCACTCAACTTACTCGCGATACTTGGGAAACATCAAAGGCATAGATCATAACCTTGAATTCTCTAGCGAAAACAAACTAAACATCTTCATGGCAGACACAAAAGGAATCTTAGGTCGCGAATCAGCACCATAGAAATCCCATTTCTCTCCAAATTCAGGCCTAAACTCAATACACCATGGAAACAATCCACTGTCGCTCTATAACTGGACAACACGTCCATTCCCAAGATACAATCAAAATCTCTAATTCCCAAAACAATCAGATTGGTCACCAACACATGCTCATCAAACCTAAGAACACAATCCAACACCACCTCATGGGACAACAAACTCACGCCAACAGGGGTAGATACAGAGACAACATCACACAGTGGGGAAGAACTCAACCCACACTCATACACAAACAACTCAGAAACTAAGACATACTCGGTCTAATGAAGCCCTTCTCTACAGATCACACAACTGCTCTTTGAGTTCCTTCAACTCAGCTGGCGCCAATCGATACGGAGCTCTAGGAATCGGGGCTGTTCCTGGCACCAACTCTATACTGAAATCAATCTCTCATCTCGGAGGGAATCCAGGAATCTCATCCGAAAACATGTTAGGAAACTTTCGAGCAATCGGAACATCACTCAACTTACTCGCGATACTTGGGAAACATCAAAGGCATAGATCATAACCTTGAATTCTCTAGCGAAAACAAACTAAACATCTTCATGGCAGACACAAAAGGAATCTTAGGTCGCGAATCAGCACCATAGAAATCCCATTTCTCTCCAAATTCAGGCCTAAACTCAATACACCATGGAAACAATCCACTGTCTCTCTATAACTGGACAACACGTCCATTCCCAAGATACAATCAAAATCTCTAATTCCCAAAACAATCAGATTGGTCACCAACACATGCTCATCAAACCTAAGAACACAATCCAACACCACCTCATGGGACAACAAACTCACACCAACAGGGGTAGATACAGAGACAACATCACACAGTGGGGAAGAACTCAACCCACACTCATACACAAACAACTCAGAAATAAAGGAGTGTGATGCTCCAGTATCAAACAAAACTCGTGCAGGAAAGTCAAAGATAGCACAAGTACCTGCAATAATCCTCTCAGGCATCTCAGCGGCTTGCTCACTCGTCAAGGCGTTCACCTGAGCCTGCTGTGGTCCCGGAAACTGAGGTCTCAAAGGTCCACCAAACCTAGACGGTTCACGGGATTGGAATCCTGATCGTTGGGACTGAGCAAAAGGGAAATGTCTCTGCTGCGAAGAACCACCAGCAGAACCTTGCTGTGACTGATTCATTGACTGTCCTCCAGCCGGACACACTCAAGCAAAATGTCCAGGCTACCCACAGTTATGGCAAAGGCCTTGAACTCCACGACACTGCGAAGTCATATGGCAAACGCTTCTTAAACTGTTTCCCTCAGGGCTTGAACCTCTAACGATTCGACTGTTGCGGCACTTGAGGAGTTTGAAAGAAGGCATCGCTTCCGATACAGGTAGAAAACTACGTCCAGCTGTCGGCTGAACCTGATTCTGCACCTCCATCAGACTATCCTCAATGTCCACTGCTCTATCCACAGCCTCAGCATACGTCGTAGGGGAACCAGCTAAAACCATATGGAACAACTCGGGTCTCAACCCTCTCAGAAACTTGTTCCTCTTCGTCCTCTCCTGGTTCGCAACATGGGCATACGACAATAGCGAAGAAAACTGTCTGGCATACTCGGCCACCCTCAAGTTCCCTTGCTTCAGATTTTTGAACTCCCTCTCACGGTTGTTGTAGAAAGACTCAGGGGTATACTCATGTAGAAAAGCTGCACAGAAGCTCTCTCACAAAATCACAACTCCAGTCTCTCTCATTACACGAGAAGTACCCTTCCACCAGCGTTACTGAGCTTATCCCAGTTTAAGCTCTGATACCAAAAATGTCAGGCCACGTGCGCTAATACAACAATTAGTCAATTATGCGGATGAATCATAAAAACATGGGATAAAAATTTTCGAATAAGGGCCTGATCCAATATCATTTCAAAATACATCATACTTAAAATAGAGTTTGGTTCAAAACTCAAACAACAGCAGTTAATAATACAACACCTGATCCCCAACATAAATAGAGGCACAGGACATCCCCTGGCTCAATATAAATATCATTACACTGGGACTCAATTCAAAAAGGGGATCGACCAGCTGAAGCTCCACTCTGTTCAGCTTGGTTACCTGAAGAACCTGCCAAGGCCAACACAAACCAAGGCAGCCCAAAACAGGGAAACAAACGAGGTCAAACCTCAGTACGAAGAGCACAATAAAAGCATAAATCATATCAGACAATGCAATAAATCTATCGTGCAATGCATGTAAGGGATACCAAGAATCATCGGTAGGCAAACAGAATAGCACAACGACTCAGCTGTGCAATTCTCATCAATCATAATCATCTTGTGATCTTCAGGTACGACGACTCAGCCGACCATCACAAGGAAGTGTGGTATTCAGGCACAACGACTCAGCTGGCCACCACATCAAAATCAACGTTGGACCTTTCAGGCGCGACGACTCAGCCGACCGATCACAACGTGTAAAGGAATTCAGCTTTCAAAGGAAATCAGGCTCAATATGTATGCGTGAATGCACAGCAGGCTCATGCTTAATCAATGCATACATCACACGCACAAACAGATATGAGCACATAAGCAGCAGTCAATGAAAAACACAACAGCTAATACACAACAGAAATATTCCAAAGCTAATATCGAAACTGCTTAATATAGCTGAATTCGTACCTCACACTCAACAGATATTACAACAACAAGAGCGCAGCAACCAACTCAAGTCTACTGCCCAAACAGATCCACGGCAACTCAGCAGAAGCTCAATCTCGAATCTGTTAAGATACCTCAAAATCAACTCAATTCTGAACTCGAACAGCTTAACTTCTAAAGCGCAGGAACTTAACTCATTTACCTCAACTCTACAGAGCACTAATAAGCTCTCAAAAGAAGCTTAAAATCGATAAATAATCACTTACCCCAAAGCTGTCAAAGAATAGAAGTACTACTGGTCCACAATCACGAAGACACTCAAGCACTACAGAAACTTCGCGTTCCTCAAATCCAGCGACTCCAGTCTCCAAACTGGTACTAATCGAAAACCCTAGAGAAGACGAGCTCAGCGCTACCAATCTTGCTCCAAACGGCGGCGAAAAACGATGGAAATCGACGGAAATAGGGTTCGAATGAACAGTAGCAATCGAAGGTTATCGGGGAAGAAGATAGGAAATCTAAGGTTCGAAAAGCTCTAAGTGTCGATCAGCACTTGCATTTAAATCCCCAGTCAAAACTACAACAGGAGTCATCGGCGACTAATTCAGATGTCTCACCAACTCAGATGTTGGTACTGATCAGCTTTCACTCTAAAGCAGAAGTCTCACAACTTTCTCAACTGTCTCAATCAGACTTTGCTACTCTCTACTAACGCAACAGCAAAACTACGTCGCGCTAACTTATCAAAACGACGTAGCATCAAGTCCCGCCAGCGCTCCTCAGATCTTGGTCACTGCTGAATTCATCAATCAGCACCGTTGACCATCGTTGACATCTGAACGACTCTGGACAACTAACCATCGCTGACTTCCTCGCGCAAAGGCTTACATCTGTTCACGCCCGCTAACAGATCCCTCTATCTAGCGCCACTTCTGAAAGCACAATACGACATCGCATCACCTCCAGCAACGCAAAATCTGACCAGCGCTCAAAACGACAGCGTTTTGCTCCCTGCTTGCAACAACTCACGCAAACACACCAGGGCACATCTGCGCATCCAGATTCTGCTAAAAACTGAAATTCTAAAAGTCATCAAATCCTCAAATCTGAAAACCGAATAATCAGAAAATCAATTAGCTAATTCTAAACCAAATCTAATTAGCTAATAAATCGTACTTAGAAAATTCTAGTTCTCACACTCCCCACGGTGATGTACTGGGTCGTATGAAACCTTTTTCCAAGAGATCTTGAATTTTCTCTTTTAATTCTTTCATCTCAGACGGTGCAAGTCTGTATGGATGTTTGGGAACAGCATTTGCTTATGGTACTAAATCAATAGTAAATTCAAGTTTCCGATCTGAAGGCAGACCAGAGATATCGTCGGGGAATACTTCAGGAAATTCACTTACTGCTTCTACCTCTGACAGCTTAGGCTTTCTATCATCACCCATGGATGATATGCTGCCAGAAATCCCAAAAATACTTTCTTTAGACATCTTTGAGCTTTCAGAGCTGAAATCTGGCAGATAGCTCTTTTAGCTGGTGCAGCTCTAAACAAGAACTGTTCTCCCGGGGTTGGTTTAACTTCTACTGTCCTTTGTTTAAAATCGATAATTACACCAAATTTTGTTAACCAATCCATAACCAGAATTAAATCAAATTCGGACATAGGCTGCATAATTAATCTATATGCACTATACACCCCTGCAACTTCAGCTCTAAGTTACGAAACAGTCTATTAGTAAACAGTTTCTCTCCCGATGGTATGGTTACACAATATTATATTAGTAAAAAGTTTCTCTCCCGATGGTATGGTTACACAATATTCAATTGATAGTGATTCAGGTTGGAGTAAAATTTTCTTACTAAAAGCCTCTGCTATAAAATAATGGGTGGCTCCTGAATCTACTAAAGCTGTAGAAGAGATACCAGCAACAAAGATGTAACCTGTGATCACCTTGGTATCTGGATTGGCCTGATCCATTGTCATGACATAAGCTCTACTGGGACGAGCTGCTTTGATTGCTTACAATCCTTGGCGATATGACCAGGCGCGCCACAATAATAACATACCCTCTGACCAAATTTACACTGGACAACATGGATCCTTTGAAATTTTGGGCACACCGGTCTATTGTCAACTCCAGGGACCGCACTGATTGGCTGGGGTTAAGGAGGTCTTTGGCCTTGAGGCCTCTGCTTGTTGTTGTTGGATCGTTTTTATTTTGCCTTTTATTCTTGAGCTGAAAATCTTGACGTTTCAGCTGTCGCTCTAGTTCTATTTCTTTCCAATCTTGTTCAGATCGGAGGGTTTTGTCTACTGCTGACCTGAAGTCCTTAGTTCAGCTAGTATCACATCATGTTTCAGGGTTGGCCTTAGTCCGTCCACAAAATGAAGAAGTTTTGCTCCTGGATATTTCCCAATCAAGGGTACAAAATAACATCCTCGTTCAAACTTCCGGATGTAGTCCCTTACTGGAATTTCCCCTTGCTTCAAAGTTAAGAATTCATGCTTCAGCTCGGAACGCACATCTGCTGTGAAGTATTGATCATAAAATACCCTCCGAAATTCTTCCCAAGTAGGTATTGCCAAATTAACAGTTAATTTGGCATCTTCCCACCAAATCATTGATTCATCTCTTAGCATATAAGTAGCGCATCTTGCTCTGTCTAGATCAGCCAGTTGTAAATATTCGAATATAACTTCTAAAGGATTTGATCCAGCTCTCAGCTGCGAGTGGATCACTAGTTCCAGAAAATTTTTTGGGTCTTTGAATTCTAAATTTCTCCTGAGGATTCTCATGGCTGAATCCTCTATTTGAAGATTGGCCATTCTCGTGATTAGACTGGCTTACAAGTTGTTCCAGCAATTGCGCCATACTTGCTATGAAACGCGTATTGCTATCTGAAATATCTTCCTCAATCATAACTCTCTCCTTCCTATCCCTTCCATATCTGAACCAACCCAAATCCACCACATCTATTAAAATGGATCTTTACTCTATGACATTAAAATAAACTCATAGTTTAACTGAAGCGGTTGGAGTAGGCTGCCTCAGACTAGAAGAAATGTTTATCTCAAGGACCATGCTCTGATACCAACTGTAACGACCACACATTTTTTTTAAATAGAAAGCTTCCAATGTGAGGCTAGAGATGGTAACTAACAAGTTAACCAGATCGGGGTAATGGTTAACCAATGGAGATATCCATCTTGGTAAGCTGCTGGTAAGAAGGGACCAGCTTAGATGCGTGCTGGTCCAAGTTCTCGTATCAAACTAATTTTGTAAACTATTCAAGTCTAGCGTGATCTGGTTCCAGTTTAGAGGTTTGCTGGTGGGTTTTGAGGTTTAACCAAGGCCAGCTTTGGTGTGAGCTGGATAGCAAGTGAGCACTGAGCTAGACTACTTCGTTGTACTGGTTCGGGTTCTTCGCGATCTGGTTTGTGGTGTTTGTGTACCTAAGCTGGATTAGTGGAAGGGTCTGTGCTGATCTAGGTACTGTAGACCAGATCGGGTCTGTGCTGGTTGTGTATTGCGTGGAGTACCGGAGCTGGTCGGCTGAGCGTTGTGCTGGATGGAGGCAGCGTACCCTTGAGTTGGTACTGTAAAGAGGTCTGAGCTGGTTTGAATTTTATTGTAGATATAACTGGAAAGTATATATATGTGTGTTGACCAACACTTAGCCATTTTTACACACATATCCTTATCCTCTCCCGTGTACCCCGACATATATATTATCCAAACCCTAGTGGTTACTGTTCACCCGATATCTTATTCTTCCGATTGTCGGAGTTTGACTGGTCAGATTTGAGTGAGGGTACCTCGGTTGGAAACCTCTCCTTGAGGCTTACGTTCTTGTACAAGTTTGGTGTTGGAATTAAGCCGGACTGAGATAATCGTTGAGGGGCTACGTGAGCTGGGTTTCGTGATTTCCAGCAGAGTTGAGCTCTAGTTAAGGTAACCATGTTTTGCTAGAGTTAGTTTTTACTCCTAGCGTTTATCTTTGAGCTGGTTTGTGCTCTGTTAGTTAGCCGTAGTTGTTCTAAGATTTGAGGCATTAGGCCGTGAGCTGTGTAAGTTGGACAGAGCTGAATTTCTTAGAAATCTTGGCAGATTAGGGCCTCTATTGTGGTTTTTGTCTTGATTTCTCAGCAAGAGGCTTGAGCTGGGCTGGGAAGTATGTTCTGCTACTATGACTTAAGATGTGCCTATGTATTGTGTCAAGATCTGTGTAAGATGCGGATGTGAGCTTATTTTACAGCTTTGAGATAGGCATGGATGTAAATGTATGCTTGCTGGTATGTTGAGCAGTGAGTATGTTTGTTGTGTCCTGCTATCGCTTGCTTTTCCGTGATGTTTATTTCAAGTTGTTTTCCTGCATACCTGAATTTCATATTGAGCTCATATCTCTTGTTAGCCGTTGTGTTCTTGTTAAACCGTTGTACCAGGAAGCTCTCGGTTGGGTTACTGAGGACGATCGTCTAGCTACCTTGTTGTTGTTGTCGTTATGGGATGAGTGGATAGCTACCACATTCTCATGAGCTTGTGGGCACCAGTGGGTTGAGCTATCATGTCCCTGTTTATGGTACTGCGTGTTGAGATGAGTGGATAGCTACCACGCTCACAGGTTCTGTGGCCACTGCATTGTTGATCCCATCTGGTTTGCTGTTTTGTTGAGCTCCGTGGATCATATCCGTTGATCACCGGCAGTTGAGTTATTCCTTCGCTCCTCCTATTGTCATTCATTGCATATTATTATGTCATTGCTGTCTATTTGATGTTTATGTTTCTCTTCGTACTGGGGTTTGACCCCCGTTCCTCCGGGGCTGTTTGGTTGTTTGTGTGCCATTCAGGTTTCCCAGGTTCTTCAGCTGGCCAGGGAGGTGCGTCAGTTGGCGGTGCCCCGTGAGGCTATTAGAGTGTCCCAGCTATATATTTATATATATATTTTCATTGAGTCTGTGCTGGGGAATGCCCCGAGCTGCTATTGTATTTCAGATTCAAGATTGTGTGTATTTGGGATACATGTTAATGTTGACTAATTTCTGAAGTTGTATTTGGTACTGTTGTGGTATTAAACTCGTTATTTTTAGTATTCAAGTATTTTTAAGTATCAATTTCAATCAGGCCCAAAGGAAAAATTTATCCACTTTTATGCCTAATTTCTGAAGTTGTATTTGGTACTGTTGTGGTATTAAACTCGTTATTTTTAGTATTCAAGTATTTTTAAGTATCAATTTCAATCAGGCCCAAAGGAAAAATTTTATCCACTTTTTATGCTTCTGCAAATTGAGGTTAATTGCATGTTTAATCTCTGTTTTATTTCACCGAGCCTGACATTTTGGTATCTGATCTTAAACTGGGATAAGCTCAATTTCTTTGCTAGTTCAATTTATTCTAGGCACTGTGTTTGCTCTGTTGCATGTTCTTGACTATGTGTTTTATCTGCTATGTGATCTTTTCGCCCTAGTTTTTCCATAGATGCCGCCTAGAGGTAGAGGTAGGGCGAGGAGGCAGATTCCGGTAGAATCTGGGGCTCAGAACGTGGGATACGATGTAGAACAACATAGTATTCCCGTTCGCAGGCGTGCTAGACAGGTGGATGATGAAGTTGATTTGTTGGCGTCTCGTGTTGACGAGATGGAACTGGTTATGGCAAGGTTTCAGCGAATGAACCCTCAGACATTCACTGGAGCGGAGTCTAGTGATGATGCAGAGGCTTGGTTAGTACACCTTGATGGTATGTTTGAGAGAGTGCACTATGATGATGTGCATAAACTAAGTTCGCTACGTTCCCGCTGAGGAGCAATGCGCAGGGTTGGTGGATAGGGACTTCACGAGATATGGCAGAGATGCGAACAAAAATATCTTGGAACAGTTTATGTGCTGCATTCCGACAATAATATGTCCCGGAGTCTTATGTCAAGAACAAAGAGCGTGAGTTTGACAATTTGGTCCAAGGGGACATCCATGTAGCAGAGTATGCGATGCGGTTTTCTTCTCTTTTGGCCTTCGTCCCTCACGTTGCTGGACGTGAGAGGGCTAAGAGAAATTGCTTTTCAGAAGGGCTGAATGAAGACCTTTATTCTTTGGTGTTGGCAAGTTCACCTACTACTTATGCAGACATGGTGTACAAGGCCATTGATATCGAGCAGGGTTTGTTGAACCGCGGTCTCGGGTTCGACCGTAGGGTGCGCAAGGTGCTCGTCTCGGTTCTCAAGCGGCGCAGTCTTCTCAACCTCCTCAGGCATCCCAAAAGTCTTCCCAACCATCCCAGCAGTCTGGTTCGTAGGTTTGGGCCTCGTGGCAAACAATTTAAGAGGAGATTAGGATTTAGCTCGTCGGGTTCTGGTAGTTCCAGCAGTGGCAGCCCAAGAGTTTCTTTCTGTAGCAGTGTGGGGGAAAGCATTCGTTGGTGCAATGCATCGGGGTTCAGGGTGCTTGCAACAACTGTGGACAGTTTGGACACCTTTCTAGAGTGTGTCCGTTGGTCGGTACTCAGCATACTGCTTCCCCACCTCAGGGTCGTTCATGTGGATCGTCCAGAGGCAGGTCTTTTCCTGCACAGCAGCAGCCACAGTACCATCAGAGGTTTAGTGGATCCCAGCCTTGGGGATCTTTTCAGCAGCCCAGTCCATCTCACGTTGGTCAGTTTTCCCAGCTTCATTTCTTCGAACCTCAACAAGCACAAGTGAACGCCAGGACCAGGGAACAAGCGGAAGATGCGCCTGGAGGAGTTGTTGCAAGTAACTATACTATTTTTGATTTTACTTCCCTAGTATTCTTTGACAATGGAGCATCGCATTCATTTTTATCTGATGCATTCATTCATGAGCATGGGTTGTGTACGACCTCTTTGCGCGATGTTGTGTCTATTGAAACTCCTGCCAGTGCGGGCTTGTTTTCCCAGGAGATTGTTTTGGACTGTGTGATTAAGTTTGGCGAGAATGTGTTGCGGGCCAACTTGATTAGACTAGTTATGTGGGACTTTGATTGCAACTTGGGAATGGATGTGTTATCTAGATTTAGGGCTTTAGTAGATTGCTTCCATGGTGTGGTGCATTTTCAGCCCCAATTTGGAGAAAAGTGGGACTTCTATGGTTATGATGCTCGATCGAAGATCCCATTGATATCGGCCATGGAAATGTTTGGACTGTTATACTTTGGAAAATTCGGGGTTCATGATTTATGCTTTACACGTATTTTCAGAGTCACACGTGGAGCTTAGTGACATCCCCGTCGCTCGAGATTTTCCGGATGTGTTTCCCGAGGAGATTTCTGGATTTACCCAGAGGAAGGAGATCGACTTCAGCATTGAGTTGGTGCCTGGGACAGCCCTATTTCGAGAGCCTCGTATATTTTGGCGCCATCTGAGTTGAGAGAGCTGAACAACTAAGCGACTTTTTGGAGAAGGGATTTATTAGGCCGAGTATGTCATCGTGGGGAGCTTCGATCCTCTTTGTAAATAGGAAAGATGGATATATGAGGATGTGTGTCGACCTTCGACAGCTAACAAAGCGACAGTAAGTATCCACTACCGAGTATTGACGATCTGTTTGATCGGCTGCAGGGTTCAGCAGTATACTCTAAGATCGATCTGTGATCTGGGTATCACCAGTTGCGGATTAGAGATGCTGATGTAGTGAAGACCGCGTTTCGGACTAGATACGGGAATTACAAATTCCTTGTGATGCCATTTGGATTGACTAATGCCCCTGCTATATTCATGGATTTGATGAATCACATCTTTAGTGAGTATATTGATCGCTTTGTGATTGTATTCATAGACGACATTCTTGTGTACTCGAGGAGCTATAGAGAGCATAATGAGTATTTGAGACTAGTGTTGCAGACATTGAGGGACTCACAATTGTATGCAAAGTTCTCCAAGTGTGAATTTTGGTTAGACAGGTGATCTTTTTGGGTCATGTCATTTCTGCGCAAGGTATTTCGATGGATCCTAGTAAGGTTGAAGCAGTTCTGAACTGGGAACGACCTAGGAATGTTTCGGAGATCCGAAATTTCTTGGGTTTGGCTGGCTACTATAGATGTTTTATCGAAAGATTTTCTTCAATAGCCAAATCGATGACGCAGTTGACCAAGAAGGATAGGATATTTATCTGGACTGACGAGTGCGAGTCTAGTTTCCTTTTGCTTAAGGAGAATTTGACTACTGCTCCTGCATTGGCTTTACCTTTGGGTTCTGGAGGTTTTGTGGTGTGTTCCGATGCTTCCTTAAGTGGTTTGGGTTGTGTGCTGATGTAGAACGGGAGAGTGATAGCTTATGCGTCTCGACATTTGAAACCCCACGAGACCAAATACCCCATTCACGACTTGGAGTTGGAAGCCATCATTTACTTTGAAGAATTGGAGTCACTACCTGTATGGTGAGCAGTTTGTGGTGTACACTGACCGCAAGAGCTTGAAGTAAATCTTCACTCAATCAGATTTAAACATGAGGCAGCATCGTTGGATGGAGTTGCTCAAGGATTTTGATTATGAGATTCAGTACCAAACTGGGCGAATGAACTTAGTGTCCGATGCATTAAGTAGGAAAGCTCAACCTGCGATGTCAGTATCATTGCGCATATCGAAAGTCCACGAGTATTTGGGGATTTCCTGATGGCATTTTCAGCTGGGTGATGAGTATTTTGTAGTCTCTTTTTTTCAGGTCAAACCACAAATTTTAGCAGACACCAGAGCAGCACAAAGGACTTACATGTACATCCATGAGCTAAAGATTAAAACCCAGAATGGCCAGTCAGATGATTTTATTGTCGCCTCTGATGGATGTCTGAGATTTCGTGGTAGATTAGTGGTTCTGAATTTGATAGAACTGAAGGAGACTATCTTGAGTGAAGCACATTGTAGTCGTTACAGTGTACATCCGGACTAGAAGAAGATGTACCATGCCTTGAAGTCTCACTATTGGTGGAAAGGCATGAGGAATGATATCTCTGAATTTGTGGCAAGATGTTTGAATTTCCAACAGGTAATACCGAGAGGATGAGACCTGGAGGATTGCTAAAAATTTTGGAAGTGCCTCGATGGAATTTGGAGCACATTGCTCTGGATTTTGTGACCCATATACCTTGATCTAGCTGGGCTTGTGATGCGATTTGGGTAGTGATTGATCAACTTTAGAAGTCAGCCCACTTCATTCCCTACGATATAAGATTTTCTATGAAGAAGATGGCGAGACTGTACATTGACCATGTGCTGAGATTGCATGGAGTGCCGGTGTCGATAGTGTCTGATAGAGATCCAAGGTTTACTTCCAGATTTTGGAAGAGTTTGCAGACAGCAATGGGTTCGAGATTGGCTATGAGTACAACGTATCACCCCCAAACCGATGGCCAATCCGAGAGAACCATACAGACTTTGGAGGACATGCTGCAAGCTGTTGCTATGGATTTCAGTGGTGGCTGGCAGGATTCTTTGTCCCTGGTGGAATTTTCGTAGAATAACAGCTACCAAGTGATTATCGGGATGGCACCATTCAAAGCTTTGTATGGTAGGAAGTGCAGGTCGCCGATTTGTTGGGAAGAAGTTGGGGAGAAACAGTTGTATACCCCTGAATTTTTGCAGCATATGAAGGATCAGGTTGAGCTGATTCGAGGTAAGATGAAGGCTGCATAAGATCATCAAGCTAGCTATACTAACAGAAGGCGTAAGCCTTTATAATTTCACGTTGGCAATCAAGTTTCTTGAAAGTTTCTCATTTCAAGAGCGTGATGAGATTTATGCTCAAGGGTAAATTAGCTCCAAGATTCATTGGATCGTTTGATATTATTGAAAGGATTGGATCCTTGGCATATCTTTTGCAGCTTCCTGCTAAGTTAGCAGTGGTGCATGGCGTGTTTCATGTGTCAATGTGAGGAAATATGAGCCAGATCCTTCCCATTACTGAGAACCGATGAAGTTGAGCTGGATCAAACTCTGAGTTATGTTGAGTATCCAGTGCAGATTCTGGATAGAAAGAGAAACAATTAAGAAAAAAGACCATTCCGTTGGTAACGGTACAGTGGAGCAAGCATGGTAGAGAAGAAGAAACCTGAGAAGTGGAAGAAAAGATGAGACAAAAGTGGCCTCATCTGTTTGAAGATGCGTCGTATTGACCCCGAAAATCTTTTTCTTGCTGGTTTGTGTTTGAGCGCTTTTGTACTCTTGGTTAGTGGCTTCTTGTGGAGTGCTGGATGTTTCCTGTTATTCCTTTAGTTCTGGTTTGTGTTTGTGGTTTGATTTTGAGGATGAAATCCTTTCTTAGTTGGGGAGAATGTGAGGACTGGATTATCATATGGTAATTAACAAGTTAACTAGATCGTGGTAATAGTTAACCAATGGAGATATTCAGCTTGGTAAGCTGCTGGTAAGAAGAGACCAGCTTAGATCCATGCTGGTCCAAGTTCTCGTATCAAACTGATTTTGTAAACTGTTCTAAGTCCAGAGTGATTTGGTTCTAGTTTAGAGGTCTGCTGGTGGGTTTTGAGGTTTAACCAAGGCCAGCTTTGGTGTGAGCTGCATAGCAAGTATCACTGAGCTTTCGTTGTACTGGTTTGGGTTCTGTCGCAATATGGTTTGTGGTGTCTGTGTACCTAAGCTGGATCAGTGGAAAGGTCTGTGCTGATCTGGGTACTGTAGACCAGATCGGGTCTGTGTGAGTGATCCAAGATGGTTGTGTATTGCTTGGAGTATCTGAGCTGGTCGGCTGAGCGCTGTGCTGGATGGAGGCAGCGAGCTGGTACAGTAAAGAGGTCTGAGCTGATTTGACTTTTACTGTAGCTATAACTGGAAAGTATATATATGTGTGTTGACCAACACTTAACCATTTTTACACACATATCCTTCCCCTCCCATGTACCCCGACATATATCTTATCCAAACCCTAGTGGTTACTGTTCACCCGATATCTTATTCTTCCGATTTCCGTAGTTTGGCTGGTCAGATTTTAGTGGGGGTACCTCGGTTGAAAACATCTCTTCGAGGCCTACGTTCTTGTACCAGTTTGGCATTGGAAGGAAGCCAGACTGAGATAACCATTGAGGAGCTGCGTGATATGGGTTTCGTGATTTCCAGCAGAGTTGAGCTCTAGTTAAGGTAATCGTGTTCTGCTAGAGATAGTTTTTACTCCTAGCATTTATCTTTGAGATGGTTAGTGCTCTGTTAGTTAGCCATAGTTGTTCTAAGATTCGAGGCATTAGGCCGTGAGCTGTGTAAGCTGGGCAGAGCTGATTTTCTTTGATATCTTGGCATATTAGAGCCTTTCTTGTGATTTTTGTCTTGATTTCTCGGCAAGAGACTTGAGCGGAGCTGGGAAGTGTGTTCTGCTGCTAAGTTTCCTGTCTGTCTCCCCTTGATTCCCGAGAAGGCCGTAAGTTGTGCCTAGGTATTGTGTCAAGAATTGTGTAAGGTACGGATGTGAAGCTTATTTTACACCTTTGAGATAGGCATGGATGTAATTGTATGCTTGCCGGTATGTTGAGTAGTGAGTATGTTTGTTGTGTCCTGCTATCGCTTGCTTTTTCGTGCTGTTTATTGCAAGTTGTTTCCTGCATACCTGCATTTCATATTGAGCTCATATCTCTTATTATCCATTGTGTTCTTGTTAAACCGTTGTACCAGGAAGCTCTTGGTTGGGTTATTGAGGACGATCGGCTAGCTGCCGTGCTCCTATCCTCCCTGCTGTTATGGTTCTTTCCATTAAGAGATGATTGGATAGCTATCACATTCTCATGAGCTTGTGGGCACCAGCGGGTTGAGCTATTATGTCCCTATTCTGGTACTATATAAAATCACTACCAGTTCGGGGTTGTGCTTGGGGCGCAATCCTTCTGGGACCTTCTGGACCGTGCTTCTAAGCTGGAAGAGGAGAAATCAGCTTAGGTAAAAGAAACCAGCTCGAACTATAGCTGGACGCACAATTAACAAAACAGCCCTTCAAAGGAAAAAGGCTAACAAATGTGGTCCTATGGATTTTTGGGGCGTCACAACTCTACCCTCCTAATTGAAATTTCGTCCTCAAAATTTAATCTTACCAAACAGCTCTAGGTAAAGGCTACTCATATCATCTTTGGTCTCCCATGTTGCTTCCCGTTCTGATTGGTTAGACCACTGCACTTTGACCATCAGGATGGCACGATTCCTCAGTTTTCTATTCTCTTTATGAAAAATCCTTTCTGTATTTTTTTAATAGATAAGATTGGGTGCAAGCTGGATTGGTTCATAGCTCATTACATGCAAAAGTTTGGGAACGTATTGTTAGAGTAGGTGCCCAACTAGCCAACTTGTGGCGTGTGGGTTCTTGTTGACTCTATGTAAAACGATCTTTATTTATGGAGTTCGTATTCTTTTATGGCATTCTTTATCGTCATTATTTTATAATGTTAACAATTGTGTTGGATAAAGACCTAGAATGCACCATAGTGTATGTTAGATGTGATAGTGGATATGATGGCTATCATGAAACACATCTAATAGTCACTATGTATTCTAAACTCGTTCCTAGTCGATTGGGCCGTCAAAATGAGGATAAGGCCGCCCGAGCTTGAGACTAGCATCT
>KV001333.1:91265-110562 GCA_001598015.1 Dorcoceras hygrometricum | reverse complement strand
GGAAGCGAGCATAAGGTATGCAAGCTTCAGAGATCGATCTACGGTCTCAAACAAGCATCGAGAAGTTGGAACCTGAGATTTTATGAAACAATTAAAGAATTTGGTTTCATCAAAAATCCCGAGGAGCCATGTGTGTATAAGAAGGTAGTTAAAAATTCTGTGACATTCCTTGTACTTTATGTTGATGACATTCTACTCATTGGGAATGATGTAGGAATGTTGCAGTCAACTAAAGTATGGTTGTCTAGTAGATTCTCGATGAAGGACATGGGTGAAGCATCCTATATTCTGGGAATACAGATCTATATGGATAGATCGAAAAGGATGCTCAGACTCACCCAACCGACCTACATCGATACCATACTTAAGAGGTTCTCTATGGAAGAGTCCAAGAGAGGACACCTACCTATGTGCCACGGGGTCACTCTATCCAAGTCTATGTGTCCAAAGACTGATGAGGAGATAGATAGTAGGACACGTGTGTCATATGCCTCGGCAATAGGTAGTATTATGTATAGTATGATCTCAACTAGACCAGATGTCGCATACGCTCCGAGTGTCACGAGCCGCTACCAAGCCAACCCCGGCCAAATGCATTGGAAGGCTGTGAAATATATTCTTAAGTACTTACGAAGGACTAAGAATATGTTCATGGTCTATGGGGGTGGTGAACTGAAGTTGGAAGGCTACACTGATTCTAGCTTCCAATGCAATGTGGATAATTCGAAGTCAACCTCTGGATTTGTATTCATGCTCAATGGTGGTGCTTTCCCTTAGAAGAGTTCCAAGCAAGACACCATAGCGGATTCAACCACTGAGGGTGAGTACATTGCGGCATCAGTTGCTGCTAAAGAGGCGGTTTGGATAAGGAATTTCGTCCAACAGTTGGGCGTAATCCCTGAAGAATTTGGTCCAGTTCCGGTGTACTGTGAAAACACAGGTGCCGTTGCTCAAGCAAAGGAACCTAGGTCTCACCAAAGATCCAAACATATACTGAGGAAATACCACATAATTCGGGATATTGTGGCTAGAGGTGACATAGCAGTCGAGAGTGTCGCCTCTGCAGACAACATTGCTGATCCACTTACGAAGCCATTTCCAGGACCGTTGTTTGAAAAACCATCACGAAACAATGGGACTACGTCTGATGAGTAGTTGGCTTTAGGGCAAGTGGGAGATTGTTAGAGTAGGTGCCCAACTAGCCAACTTTTGGCGTGTGGGTTCTTGTTGACTCTATGTAAAACGATCTTTATTTATGGAATTCGTATTCTTTTATGGCATTATTTATCGTCGTTATTTTATAATGTTAACAAATGTGTTGGATAAATACCTGGAATGCACCATAGTGTATGTTAGATGTAATAGTGGATATGATGGCTATCATGAAACACATCTAATAGTCACTGTGTATTCTAAACTCGTTCCTAGTTGATTGGGCCGTCAAAATGAGGATAAGGCCGCCCGAGTTTGAGACTAGCATCTGCGATGTGAAGTACCACGTTTCATTGGTAGGGAACATTGTGATATTCTGAGCATGCAGATTGATAGTGACCTGGTTATCTATCGAACTACCCTCGTTCGGACTTTCCAAGTGGTTAACATTTGTCGAGTGGATTAAGTCCGAGGTCTTGGTTTTATAGATTAGCCCTTATTACTCAAAACGTTATTGAGACTCTACATGATAGGTGCCTCACTTTGACCCGTTTATCGACTCAGTTGGGGTCATCCGGTGGCGGGGTTGGGTGAGGTCCCGATGCATGTAGGAGTCGATGCTTCATTGTCGAGGATTCACCGCTCGCCATTGTGCGTGGATATCCTATGCTATCTGAGGAGATAATAGTGTGACAAATCTCCGGCCAGAGTACTAGATGTGTTTTAGGTAAATGGGTTTACCTGGTAACACATGAGATGTCACTATTTGATCTCCAATATGTATGCATGGTTGTTTGATCTCTAGAGACTCTCGATTTACCAATGGTCGTTGATCTGATCGGGATATTTGTGTTGAAAGGATCGTACTGTACGCTAACCATGACCGACTGGTTCTTGCAGGCACTATCAGTGATACCTAGGGGATCATGGGACGATGTTGTTAGATGCTTTACCATGATCCGATGGGTTAGTACGAAAATGTGGTTTCGGAGTCACAAATGTTGTGAGCCCACGGCTAGCTGTATCCTAAACCATTGAGGGTCACACAAGTACTGGTTTCTCAATTCCCATACGGAAATTAAGCTCAATTTGTTGAGTATAGTAGGAGGAAGGATGTAAGTGCGACTTCCTAAAATTAAATAGGGTCAAAATGCAATTTACCTAAGTTTGGACTAGTTTGACTATCCTTAAAGCTTACAGGGGCCAAACTGCTATTTTGGATTAGGTGGTCCGAAAATTGTTTTCACATCATAATGCTCAGTTTTGTAAACTGTGTAGATCGGTCCGATCTGATCGTCGATCGGGATTATGATGGAGCCATAGTGATGGACTTGAAACCAATGTTCACCCTGAGCCTGGGCCCGACCCAAGCCCATTAAGCTGGTTCAAGCCCATGGAAAATCTACAAATAGAGGCCCTGGGGTATTCATTTGAGACACACCAAAAGCTCCTCAGCTTATAATTTTCTCCCTTCCTCTCCTCTCCTCCCCGCCACCGCTGCCGTCGCCGCCCGCCGTCGCCGTCGGAAATCTTGTTCCGACCGTTCCGGTGAGAGATTCTGTCCGTGAAACTTTCGTCGAGTTTTCTAGTTCAACCATAGTGATGGACTTGAAACCAATGTTCACCCTGAGCCTGGGCCCAACCCAAGCCCATTAAGCTGGTTCAAGCCCATGGAAAATCTACAAATAGAGGCCCTGGGGTATTCATTTGAGACACACCAAAAGCTCCTCAGCTTATAATTTTCTCCCTTCCTCTCCTCTCCTCCCCGCCACCGCTGCCGTCGCCGCCCGCCGCCGACGACGCCGTCGTCGCCGTCGGAAATCTTGTTCCGACCGTTCCGGTGAGAGATTCCGTCCGTGAAACTTTCGTCGAGTTTTCTAGTTCAACTGGAGAAGGAATTGGGATTCCGGTCGTAGATCGGATTAGGAGGCCAAAACCGCCAACCGTTGAAGTGCCGATTTCCTCGTAAAATTGGTCGGAGCCAGGCGCCTAGACGCCAGCAAGGTATCATTCCAAACATCCTATGTATGTTTATGAATTGTCTTAGAGGTGTATTGACCATTCCCGGGCTCCAAAATTTTAATTCTTCCGCTGCGCCCCGGTAGCGGGATCCGGATCCGCCGCTGCGCCAACACGTATTTCCTAAGAGCTGATACGTGGAAAACGTTGTGCACTGAAGACAGGTGCGGGGGTAACGCTAATCGATAAGCCAGGGTTCCTACTTTGTCCAAAATTTCGTAAGGACCAATGTATCTTGGACTCAGCTTACCCTTCTTCCCAAATCTCATCACTCCTTTCATTGAAGCTACTTTTAAAAACACATGATCACCAGCTTCAAAACTCAGCTCACGACGTCGGTTATCGGAATAGCTCTTCTGCCTGCTTTGAGCTGTTCTCAATTGATCCCGTACCTTCCTAACTGCTTCAGCTGCTTTCTCTACAATGTCTAGACCCAAACCAGCTCGCTCACCTACATCATCCCAGTGAATGGGTGTCATGTACTTTCGTCCATAAAGAGCTTCGTAAGGGGCCATCTAGATTGAAAGCTTGAAAGCTGTTTTTATACGTAAATTCTACCAATGGTAGCTTTAAATCCCAGATTTTAGAAAAATCTATGATACAATCTTGAGTATATCTTCCAGTAATCTTATCCAACTCATGATAATCTATGCACATTCTTAACAGTAACCTTATTCAACTCATGATAATCTATGCACAATCTTAAGCTCCCATCCTTCTTCTTGACGAATAGCACAGAGGCTCCCCATGGTGATGTGCTAGGTCGTATGAAGCCCTTGTACAACAGGTCTTGGATTGTCTCTTTTAGTTCTGTCATCTCTGTAGGAGCAAGTCGATAGGGTGGTCTGGAACAAGTGCTGCTCCTGGTACTAAGTCAATCGCAAACTCTAGCTCCCGATTTGGAGACAGTCCATTAGATATCTTCTGGGAATACTTCTGGAAACTCGTTCACCACCTCTACCTCTGCCATCTTGGGATTATTATTAACAACTAGTGGCGATCAACTAGCCAAAAATCCTACTCCACCCTTCCTTAAACAACCTTGGGCATTTAAAGCTGAAATAATACGAGGAATTCTCCTAAGCTGGTTAGCTTCAAACGAAAAATGGTCTCCCTTAGGTGGCATGACCATTACTGTTCTAAGTTTAAAATCAATTACTACTTCGTACCTAGTTAACCAGTCCATTCCCAAATCAATCGAACTTGGGCATTGGTAAAACAATTAAGTCAGCAGTAATCAAATGTCCTTGGAGGATGAGCTCTAAATCTCGATATAAATCATGGGATGCCAGTTCCTCTCCTGAGGGTACGGTTACACAAAAGCCTATGGACAATTGGTCTGGTTTGGAAGGTAACTTCTTAGCAAACTCTTCTGCTATAAACGAATGGGTTGTACCAGAATCTATTAGGGCAAAAGAGGGTATACCAGCAATCAAATCTCAACCATAACTATGATAGAATCTGGGTAGGCTTGCTCAACTGTCATGACATACGCCCTGCTGGTCACCTGTTGTTTCGACTTCAGGCAGTTCTTAGCTATGTGGCCTTGAGCACCACACTTGTAGCAGCCGCTCTGACAAGCTCTACACTGACCAAAATGGTTCTTTTGACACTTGGGGTAAACTTTCCGGTTGTCTATGGCGGGAACTGCACTAAAAGGTTGGGCTTGTAAAGTTTTCTGCTCTTGTGGCCTCTGCTGGTTCTTGTTATGCTTCTTGAAAGGCCTTTGATCCTTCTGCTGGAAGGCTTGTCTCTTTTGTTGTCACTCCTCATCCACCTCCGGTTGGGCTGGTATAGGTTTCTGCTCTTGTGGCCTCTGCTGGTTCTTGTTTTTCTTCTTGAAAGGCATCTGATCTTTATGCTGGTAGGCCTGCCTCTTTTGATTTCACTCCTCAGTAACCTCCTTCAAGTCTTATTCAACTCGAAGGGCCTTGTCCACAGCTGCCCTGAAAACCTTAGGCTCATCTAGCCTAACGTTAGAGGTAGTCTAACATCACAATTTCTCTTCTGGATCTCTTCCAATTAGAGGTACAAAGTAACACCCTCTCTCAAACTTGCGAACATACTCTTGAACTGTCATGTTCCCCTGTTTAACATTAAGAACTCCATTTTCAGCTCAGACCTCTTATCTGCGGTGAAATATTGCTCAAAGAACACTCTCTTGAACTCCTCCTGTGAGAGATTAGCCAGGTACACTGACAGCCTGGCTCACTCCCACCAGATCATAGCATCAACTTTTAGCATGCAGAGGGCACACCTGGGCCTGTCCAAATATGGCATCTGGAGGTACTCAAATATGACCTCCATGGACTTGATCAAACTTTCAACAACAAGAGAATCAGTTGTACCACTAAATTCTGTCGGTTTCTCTCGTCGAAACCTTGTCATCATGATTGAACCCTCTATTGGAAGATTGGCCATTACCTTGCTAGTTTGTTCTACCAGTTGTTCTAGGAGTTGGGTCATCCCAGCTAAAACACGAGTGTTGCTATCTGGGCTGGGCTCCTCTACATAGTTGCTTCTCCTAGCCCTTCCTCTACCTGGCATCTTGATCTATAGCCCAAAATCCACCACAAAAGAACATCAGAAACTCAAAAGAGAATGAATCTATAACATGATAATAAAGCTCACAGTTCAAGAGATACGGTTGGCGAGAACTTCTATACTGAGATATGTGTGTTTATCTCTAGGACCAAGCTCTCATACCAAGTTGTGACGCCCAGACCCGTGGGAGTCAACGAATGGGAGTAAAAAGATTAAAGCGTAAAAATAAAGGACTAAAAGCAATAATTGGAAGCTGTACTTCCTTCCATAGCTCGAATTATCGAACAGAAAATGCAATCAACTGTAAAATCACCTTGGGATACAAAATTTCGTTCGATTACAAACATTATATTACAACTTTTGAAATCTGTATGAATCCTATATTGTTATCTTAATACAGTTCTGAAAATATCAAAAACAACAACAGGGAAACGCTGGCCTTTGACAAACACACACGCCTCCAAGTTGGTTCAGCTCGCACCTCCCGCCTGCCCCTGAGCTGCCTCACTTGCACCAGGAAAACAAATGAGCCTAGAAGCTCAACAATTAAAACTGAGGATAACAAGATCACATAATGCAGGCATAACTATGTAGTAGCTAAAGACATAATTTAAAGGAAGTCATCTTAAGCTAAAAAATTTCTCATAAAATCAGATCGGGACATCAACCCAGATCGCTCTTAATTTCTTTGCGACTTATGGCCTAGAAGCACTCCTTTGGCGCTTGATCAAGCTACATCTTAATTCTGGGAACTGGGGAAATAAATCTCAACTTAGCTGTGAAAAGGGATTATAGTTTTCTAACCATAATCCTGTCCCTTTTTCCTCGTGAAGGGGCACTCTAGTCCATCAACCAGCTCACTAACCCTTTCTGTGGACCGTCTGTTATCTATGCCATAAATCCTTTAAAAAAATGAAAATCACTTCCTTTAAACTGAGAATATCTTTCAAACAATGCACTTGATCAGAGGCCGATCACTTAAACTTGATGGGGTTCACTTATTTAAAAATCATTTAACTTTTAAAACATCACTAAGCGTACAGCTGGGCTGCGAGCTGGGGATAATTGAAAACCAGATCGGATGAATAATTGAAGAACATAGTGTCAAGGAGTTAACAATGATCTCAATAAGGAGTAATGGATTATCAACTGGTATTGGAATTATCCGTGAAATCTGTTCAATGAAAGTGAAGAGTTGAACTCGAGAAAAGGTAGTCCAGCACGGACGCAAGCTGGACACGATGGGGTAGTCAGCTTGGATAAAAAGTTGAACGTTTATGAAAATACTCTATCACGTTGAAATAGACCACCTCAGCTGGAAGGTAAAGTACCAGCACGGGATAAGTCAGCTCAGCTGGAGGGTACTGTACCAGCTTAGACAATCTCTAAAAAGACCAGCTCAGCTTATCCATTCGGAACATACATCCCGATCAAACCAGCACCGCCTATCCATTCAGAGCTATATCCATAACTCTACAGTACACCGGAACTAATAAGATTTTTCTATGGTTCATCCTTAACTCGAACCTGTATAGCTCAGTGTTTTGAAATACAACCTTGTTGTTGTTGAAAAACAAACTGATGAGTTTTTCTTGAAAATTAAAACATCACTGCTGTGAACCCATAACTTTCATACTTAAACCTTAACTTAAACGTAAACATGAACTGGACTGAACTGAACTGAACTGAAACTTGCACATACATCAGGAAAGCAAACAACGGAAACAAAGAAACAATATATGTTTTCCAGATGCAGCGAGAATCAACTTTACTTGCCTGAACTGAATGTCACCACAAGCACAAGCTAACGAGCTTCTAAGTATTTTTGAGAACTGAAGTTTTTCTTGAAAGTGAGCTCTATAACTGAAACGAACCAGACTCTAGAAATTTTTTTTTAAAACATGTGCGGAAAACATAAACTTAAAGTATGGCTCGTTCCTTTCTAAAACATTGATAAACTTTCTCAAAAATACTTTTAAACATAAATAAAGAAATATTTAAAACGTTAAAACATCCAACATAATAAAATCACTGAGTAAAATACTGAATGTAAACATGTTTAAAACCAATATCTAGAGTTGTATCATGACATAACTGAAACATAAAGGCGGTCACGGGGTACTGCCGCGGCAGGCGCTCAGAGGTCCTCACCGCCAGTCGGAATATACTCATCGACAGGATCATCACCTGCACCATTTAAACCTAGTGAGCCTAGAGGGTCTATCGTAATACATAACAAAGTACATACTAATAAAATCGCATGCAAGCATATACTTGTAATTATAAAGAAATATTTAAAACGTTAAAACATCCAACATAATAAAATCACTGAGTAAAATACTGAATGTAAACATGTTTAAAACCAATATCTAGAGTTGTATCATGACATAACTGAAACATAAAGGCGGTCACGGGGTACTGCCGCGGCAGGCGCTCAGAGGTCCTCACCGCCAGTCGGAATATACTCATCGACAGGATCATCACCTGCACCATTTAAACCTAGTGAGCCTAGAGGGTCTATCGTAATACATAACAAAGTACATACTATAAAATCGCATGCAAGCATATACTTGTAATTAAAATAACGTTAAAGCATGAATGCGTGCATGATCTTAAAACATTTCTTCATACATTTCATATCATAACATATCATGTAACATATAAGGCATGGCATAACGTAACCTGAAAAACGTATGAGTCATATCAGTGAATGTGAGCGGAGGTATGACTGATCAGTCGTAATAACCAACGTATGTGGCGGTGTGGTTCACCCCGATATCACACGAGGATCTCTATATGTCACACCTCCTATAAATTGCCACTTCACCCCGATATCACACGAGGATCCATAGACCCTATAATCATACCTAAAAACAGGGGATCCCCGGGTCTGGTTACCCGGCTAACTCCCATCATAAAACTTTACCACATCACTTCAATCCCTCGGGTTTTAACTTAAAAAGAGACATGCCTGATCGTTTCATAAAATCTCATGATGCGTGAATTTCTTAAAATCATGCAATTTAAAAGCTTAGCCCGTTAATGTATATTTAATCATTTCCTTTAAAATATTTACGTACATAAAATACTACATATATAATTAAACATACATTTACGGGCTTCTATATTTTTCTAATTCGGTCAAGGATTGGTTCAGGAGCCCGACCCACTACAACTGGACTAAACATCACTCTAATTTAAGTCGATGAAACGAATGTTCACCTCTTTTAAATATTTTTGCCTAATTAAATTAAATTTTGATTTCTAAAAAATCAAGGCTAAAAGGGGTTAATTAAAATCAATTTTGACTTGTAGAAATCAACTAGGACTTATTAAAAATCGATTTTGACTTTAAATTTTTTACTTTAAAATTTGATAAAAGTATTAGGCCCATAAATAAAAGGATTTTGACTTTAAAATTTTGACTTTAAAATATTCGGCCAATACGCTAAAATTTACAAAAATCCCATAAATCAAATAAATTCTAAAAATGCTGGAAAAAATCTTAAAATATGCTTAAAACATCAAATAAAATCATCCACGAACTTTAGCATCCCATAAGACTCGAAATCTTAATTTTCACAAAAATGACCCGACACGGCTCAGTTCGAGCGACAAAACGGTAAAAATAATTAAAATCCATTTCTTATCCACATCATTCTCTTCTTCGACCCACATCACTCTAACTCAATATACTAGGTATTGGAACAAACGAAATAATTAAAATCCATTGCTTGCGCGCAGACTATAACCAGGACACGTGCTAGCCATAAAATTCATAACTAATTCGTTTCTCGACCAAATCGCCTCCCGTTTGGACCTACGTGACCCGAACTCAATGGGCTATCTCATGAAATCAACCTTCACCACACATACTGCATAGAGCGACTTACCCGACCCCAACAACTCTTCTATCGCGCACAGACGACCAGGCAGGACACATGCTGATCATAAAATTCATAACTAATTCATTTCTTGACAAAATCGCTTCCCGTTTGGACCTACGTGATCATAACTCATGTACTAACTACCTAGACCACCCTTGGACCAAAAGCTAAGCCCCATGAACCGAACATGACGAAGCATCACAAGAAACGAATCAAAAACGTTTTGAAAACTGTGAAACATGCATGGATCTCAAACGTTATGCATAGATCTAAACAAATCACATATAATTCATGCAAGTTTTCATTAAAAACAGCTTAATATGGCTTAAATGGTGAGAAAAGGAATAGATATTACATTCCTGGCTTGGATAGAATAAAGATCTGCGAGTTACCGACGTTGTAGACGCGAGATCGGGGCACCACCGGTTTTGGATCACCAAACTTCTTTAATGGCTGAATATTTTCGAAACTTGTGTGCTAGGGGAGTGAGAGGACGGCTGGTGCATAGAATTGAGGCTAGGTTTTGTGTAAAGTGTGTTTAAGAAATAATGAAAGTGCCTAATATGACCCCTATCGATTTAATTAAGAAAATACAATCTTGCCCCTCTAATTAAATTAAAAAGATGCTTAAAACTCATAGTTGGGCTTTAATGGTCACATAATTTCGAAATCTAGGCCTCCTCATAATTTAAAATGCCTTAAAACTCAATACACCAGCCCGTATAGGCGAAAAACGGGTTCCCCTCCCAAATAATCATAAAAATCCTAATTTTTTAAAATGTTGCTTAAAATAAAATAATTTCATTCTTAAAATCCCATAACTTAAAAATCTCAAATTATTTTCATTCCAGTCGACCCTAATCTCGTCCACACGTCCGTTGCTCAAGCAGGCTGAAAAATAACACATGCATACCATGCAGCATAAAATCATAAATAAATCATATAAAATGGCATGTAATCATCTAAAAATATTTTTCCCTAGTCATGCACTCATTTCTAAGTAATCTGGATTTCGGGGCGTTACAATAACTCTCAAAATATCATTTATAAGAGGTATGATTGGTAGTAGGTAAACAGTACAAAAAGAGGCATGGGTCACCTTACCAACCCATGATATATACTAAAAACGCTACTACGTATTTAAATTTTGAAATCTACTACTTTCATCGAAAACTGAACTCACGTCCAAAACATTTTATATAAAATCACTGTCAGCTCGGGTTTGTTCTTGGGGCGCAATCCTTCTGGGGACCTTCTGTACCATGCTTCTAAGCTGGAAGAGGAGAAATCAGCTTAGGTAAAAGAAACCAGCTCGAACTATAACTGGACACACAATTAGCAAAACAGCCCTTCAAAGGAAAAAGACCAACAAAGGTGGTCCTATGGATTTTTGGGACGTCGCATATAATGTCTAATGGAAAATGACACTGATGAGGTATTTGTTCCAATCTTGATTTTACACATGAGGACCTTGTCACAGCACTAAATGACATGGTCTTAGAGTATAGAAAGCTTCTCAATCATTTGAGGAAGTCAAAGCTGAAAAAGAGAGTCTTGTCACGAAAGCTGAGCCTGAAAGTTCAGATCATTTGCAGACTGCTCTAAGTAAGCTGAAGACTGAAAATGATGATCTGAGGAGCAGGTCTCAGGAGATGATGAGTGAAAATCAGCGCTTAGATGAAATCATAAGCTCTTGGACCAAGTCTCTTCTTCCATACAAAAATTACACGGACCGGATTAGGCCATGAAAGCTCTGAAAGCAATATAGCAGAGACGAGTACTCACCCAAAGCTGGATAAGCCTAAACTTCAAACAATTAACTTTGTGAAGTCCAGATTGGGATAGCCCGAAGAGTACAAATGAGTCATATATTGCAGCCAAACATCAGATCTGGCACGATAGATAATGTGGGGTAAGGTATACTGCTCATGAAAAACAAGAGAGAGTTGGATAACGAAACGAATTGAAAAGATTAGTAGTAATCCCAAATATGGTGGTAGAAAGTCTAGACAACTCTCGCATGCTTTTACGAGGAAAAGGCAGTACTGGGCCAAGTATCAAAAGCCCAGATCTCGAGACAAATATGCTACACATCAGACGCATATCATATCACAGCACACACACATATCACACACATTTCTGGATGCACACAATGGTAGATTGTTAGAATTATCCAAGTGTGAGTCCCAATGGGTCTAACCAAACCTGGACCCAAGTAAAACCAAAGGGTACCAAAATTCTGTTTCTTATGTTTGCAGGTACAACAGATCTCAAGACTGCAGCAATCTACATGGTACTTGGACAGTGGGCGTGCGAGGCACATGACGGGTAACCCAAAGCTGCTATCAGTCTAAAAACATGCAGTGGACCTAAGATCACATTCGATGACAACTCAACTGGTAACACTGTGGGTAAGGGTAAGCTTATCCATGGTAACTTAATGACAACAATGTACTTTTAGTTGAAATATTGGTTATAATTTAATTAGTATAAGTCAGTTGTGCGATAGTAGTTTCTCCATAAATTTTCAAAAGCACACATGCACAGTCCAGAGTCCGAAATGTCTGACAGTGTTAATAGGATACAGATCGGGGAATACCTACTAGGTTAACTGATCAGATCAACCGTATTATGAACTAACATGCCTAGTAGCTGACTCTTCTAAGAGCTGTCCATGGCATCAACGAATGAATCATCTAAATTTAAAAATTGCAATCTGAGTAAGCGTGAGTTAGTTACTGGTTTGCCCAAAATAAAATCTTCAAAAGACAAGATTTTTTCTGCTTATCAACTGGGAAAACATATTAAAGCTACTTTCAAAAATAGAGGTAGTAGCAAACCTCCCGAAGGCTGGAACTTTTACATATGGATCTTGTTGGTACTATACTCGTGACCAGCTTATGGGGAATGAAATACACCCTTATCGTTGTTAATGATGTTTCAAAATTTACTTGGATGGTGTTTTAAAATCGAAAGATCAAACTGCCGAACAGCTGATCAAATTTTTAAAACGTTTATAAAATGACAAATCTTGCAGTTTCAACCGGATCAGAAGTGATAGAGGAACTGAATTTTTAATTATAAACTATCCTCTTATCTGGATGGCACAGGAATCAAGCATGAACTTTCAGCAGCTAGAACACCTCAGCAGAACGGGTTGGCTGAGCGTAGAAATGGAACTTTAAAAGAAGCTGCTACTATTATGATTGCTGATTCGGGAATTTCTAAAAGGTTTGGGCCGAAGCAGTTAACACAGCTTGCTACACTCAGAACAGATCGATGATTAGTAAGCATCACGGCGTAATCCCATATGAGATCTGGAATGGCAAGAAACATGATATTTATTTTGGATGCAGATTTTCATTCATAACAATGGTAAACATCATCTAACAACTTTCAACGTGAAGTCTGATGCAGGAATTTTTTTTTGGGATATTCAGCTGTGAGCAGAGCTTATCGCGTGTTCAACAACAGAACACCGGCTATAGAAGAATCAGCTCACGTAATGTTCGATGAGACCAGCTTTCGATCTACTTCAGCTGCAAACATGAACGATTTGTGCACTCGTCTGGAATCAACCAACGCTAGACTGGAGTGGAACACTGTGTTCAGCACAGTCAGGGGTTCAACAGTGGTAATTACGGAGGAGATATTTGCTGGAATTTTTCAGTTGCCTGCTGAGGGGCATGTGGTGATATCTGAGTTTCCAGAGAGGTTGGTCGCACAGATATGATTGGAGTTTTCTTCTTGAAGGGTGCCAGTACAGAGTTCTTGCAAAAATAAGGAGATGAAGGTGGAATATCGCCTACTGAATGACCTCATAGCCAAGGCCCGCACTGCCAAAGCTGGGTCTTTTGATGCTGTGACTCAAGGATGTTTTTATTTGCTGGTGACCATCATGGGTGGCGTCAGAATCAACTGGAGTAAAATCCTCTTCAAGATTTTGAAGGCAATGGTCATCCCATCGACCAAGCAGGCTCATGATTTTGCTGTGAAACTAAGCCTGCTGCTGAAGGGGGTACCAAAATTAAAATTGGGAGAATCTAAGGCCCTTTCCTCCTTTAAGATTTTATCTTTCAAATCTGTTGGAACTTATGTCTCCAAGAACAAATCAAATCAGGCGGAGATTGTCGAGGAGAAGCAGTATACTGGTGACACAGAGAGAGCATCAGCAACCAAGGCCAAACTGTCGGCAGATTTGAGCTCTAGAGCTGAAGTTGTTGTTAAGCCAGCAGTCAAGAGAAATCAAACAACCATTGGGCGAGCTGCTGTGAGGCCGATCGTCCCAATTCAAATGGAACATCCTCCGAAGCGCAAACTAATTCTGTTGGAGGATTCTGATTCTGAGAATACTAAGCCATTGAAGAAAGATATTCAGGTGTCAGCACCTATGGCCAGGGCTGATCCAACATCTTCTCTAGTGGCAGCTAAGCTATCATAAATACCTGATGACTAGTCTTTATCTCTGGAAGCACTTTTACGGACTCTTCGAGCCAAATCCTTCCCTCCATCGGTGATGTCCAAAGAGTCGATAACTGAGATCAGATGGAGCCAGGAAATTCCAATCAAGGAAGTGAATTGGCTCACCAGATCTCTTCCCAAGATTGCCCCTGAGGATAAAGGAAATCAGATTTTGGTTGAGATACCTAAGGACAATCCAGTTAAGGATACGATAGTTTGATTTTTGCGGATCTTGAGTTTTTCGTACAGGTTAGGGACTCCGTGTTTGCTCAAATGGTTCGCTTACGAAGGGATTCGTGGATTAGTGAGCCTAGTTCGCTGAAGAACCTATTAGCAGCTAATGTGGCTAAGTTATTCCGATGGGCCGAGACAGACTCTCTTCGCGTAGCCTTCAAGCGGAGATTGCTGGTACAGGCAAAACTCAGATAAATGTTTCTTCGAAAGATTTTGATTGAGAGGCGGAAAAAATTTTGTTCCTGGTGACTCCTTCGCAAGCATAGACATCATGATTATGGACGTGCTGGCTGAGGCTCACAATACTGCGATTTAACTTATCTGGGGCTCAGGAAGCAGCATAAGCTCTCATGGACGCTGCCAGGTCCCTCGAACTTGTTTTCAGGCCCAGATGAGGATACCGCAGGCTGTTAGTTTTAGTTCCCTGCAACCGATAGTGAATCAGTATACAAATTTGGTAGTTCATCCTTCAGTACAAGATTTCAGAGGTTATTCCGGATACAGTTTTCAGAGCTATTCAGCACGGACAACGTGCTGAATATTTTTGGGATTTTTCTACGAGGATGCACAGTCAGAACCTTTTCACCCCTCTTCTGCGTGTGAAGCTTTGAATTTATACATGAATATGCTAAGCCCGCACAGACAGATCGCATTTTAGCGACTCCCATAGTTCTCCAATGCTTCCTTAGACAGCTCCTCAACTCCGGGTTGGTGTGAGGACTGGGGATATCATATAGTAATTAGCGAGTTAATCAGATCATAGTAATGATTAACCAATAGAGATCTTTCAGCTTGGTAAGCTACCGATGAATGGACCAGCTTAGATGCATGCTGGTCCAATAAGTCGTGCTAAGCTGATAATACAAGCCGTTCGGGTTTCAGTGTAGATTATCACTGGTTTAAAGTATGATTTTAAGCACTGATTAGTTGGGACTGATCTGGTACAACTGCTAGGTAAAAGGCTATTGCATTCAGCTCTGCTGAGGTTGTGAGCTGATGAGATTTTATTTGAGCATCTTAATGACTTAATCAGATCTGATTTGTGACTTACTAGTAGATATTTTACAGCTTAAGTAATTTGGGTTGATAGGGATCAGTTTTGCTGCCAACTGGTCTAAGGTTTCGCGCGAGCTGGTTGAAGTAACTGTTTCGGGTTCAGTGAAGTCAACGACAGGCTAAGGTGGTCTTACGTATTTAACTGGACATCGATTTGATTTAGAGCCAAGCTGTTGTGGTGATCAGCTCAGCTGAGATTTAGAGCTAAGCTGTACTGATGTGGTGAGAATAGGTCCAGTGTGCTCTGGTTCTAGCTTAGAGGTCTGCTGGTGCATTTGATATTAAACCAAGACCAGCTTTGGTGTGAGCTGGTTGGGAGTTCTGAGCTGAACAGCAAGTTTGAGCGCTGGGCTGAATTGTATCCTGTGAGCCGTTTAGCGGAAGCAGTGTATTAGCGATCAGCTTAGGAGAATTGGTGTGGAAAATCAGATTTTCATTTAAAGCGTAAGATGGATTTTCAACTTTGGTAATTCAGCAGCGCCCCGACTGGACCATCAGACCTGTGCTGAACTTGGCGATGCTCTGCTGGATGGTTTGTGCGTACTGTTTTGTATGCGAGTTACCTGTGTAAGTAGAAGTCTGTAAGCTGTTTATCATGCTTGGAATAGATCATCGTAAGCTGATCTGAGTGTGGTGCACTGTTCTGAAGATCGTGAGCTGAACTGGATGCTCTGAGCTGGTCCGTTTGGAGCGAGAGCTGATTGTGTTTCTGCATGCCTAAGCTGGAACAGTGGAGAGGTTTGAACTGATCTGAACACTGTAGACCAGACCGAGTCCATGTGAGTGATCCAAGCTGGGTGCATGCTTCTTGGAGTACCTGAGCTGATCAGCTGAGTGGTGTACTGAATGAATGCAGCGTACTCCTGAGCTGGGTTGAGTATGCTGAAACTCAAAGCTGAAGAGCGTGTATATAAGTCTTGACCGTTGACCAACACTAAGTCATTTTTTAGACCACACATCTCCTTATCCTCTCCCGATAGTACCCGATAGATATTTTTCAAACCCTTGTGGTGTCAGGCCTCGTGCTCACAACAGATAAACACATGCGGAAGCTATCAAAAAGTGGATAAAATTTTCGCTTTTAGGCCCGACGGTTTGAAACATATAATTTAAAATACGACAAAACTTAAAATAAGTTTCCCAATTCATAAAAAAACCAACCATAAAGCATACATAATTCACAACATGTATCAAACTCCCCTACGGGTACAACAACAAAGCGCAGGGCATCCCCCTGGCTAACTGATACATATATATAAGTATGCTATATGCAACTGGGACACGCTAGCCACCTCCTGGGGCACCACTGGCTGGATTAAAACCACGACCAGCTGTAGAACCTGGGTTTCCTGAAAACAACGCAACAAAGAAACAAACCAAGCCCCGGAGGGACATGGGGTCAAACCCCAGTACGCGAAATGGAACCCGAAAATGCAACTCAAACCTCAAAACAGAGATCTAAACCACAAAATCTCTTAGTACAAATCCAGGTCTCACATTACGACTGGTTTTGTCGGTGGACAATTATTTGTATTGATTTCCAGTCGTTGCAAGTGCTATTTATAGGAAGACTTGGTCTTCGAATTGTGATATCAATTCCATACTTAGCAGGTACCAACTAACTAGCAGACGCAAGAACCAACGGCTGATTTCTCCAACAATCGCTAAAATAAACTAATGGCTGGTTCTCAAAACGGCGTCGCACCAACTTACACAAACGACGTCGCACAGGATACACAATCCTATATACCAACTGCTGGTCATCCAGTCGCAGGACCAAAACAACGCACAATGATATCCTCTACTGGTCATACAGTCGCAACCTCAAAACGCAGCGTTGCAACTTACTCAAACGACGTCGCTCCACTGACGTCATTATCCAGTCGCAACATCTCGCCAAATACCAGTCGCAAGGCTACAATGACGTTGACCCGCGTTGACCATTGCTCTCGACTGATCATCCAAACGCAACAACTCCTTGCAAAATACCAGTCGCAGCTACAGTGCACAACCAGTCGCAATATACGAAACACAACCAGTCGCAAGCTACAGTGACGTTCCTCAAAACGCTGTCGTATCTCACCCGATACCAAAAACACGCTAATAACCAACGACTGGTTCCTCGACTGGTCATCCAGATGCACAAATCCTCGCAGCTGGTACCAGTCGCAATACCTCAAATGATGACGTTTAGCGCTCAACACAAAACATGCGAAAATACAAAATCTCCAGAATTGTTCAACACACGAAATGGAACCCGAAAATGCAACTCAAACCTCAAAACAGAGATCTAAACCACAAAATCTCTTAATCGATCGATCAATCCCAACAATAAATCCTTAATACAAATCCAGGTCTCACATGTGGTTACTGTTCACCCGACCTAGTATTTTCCAGATCCTCGGAGATTGGCCGGTCAGTTTTGAGTGAAGGTACCTCGGTTGGAAACCCCTCTTCAAGGGAATGTTCCTATACTAGTTTGGAGTCGGGAGGAGGCCGGGCGGAGGAAATCACTGAGGAGTTGCATGAGCTATGTTTCGTGATTTCCAGTCGAGTTGAGCTCCGGTTCAGATTAGAGCCGGTTTGCCGTGAGCTACTGGTCGAGCGAAGCAGGGAGTGAGTTCTGCTGTCAGCCATGAACTGTACTGTGGTATTTAGACAAGACCTGCGTAAGGTATGGATTGAGCTTATATTAACAGCTTTGACATAAGCATGAGAATATTTCCAGCTTGAACTGAACTGCTGTGTAGGTGCTGATTTTCCATGCTGTGTATTATGTGCTGGCTGTGAGCTGAGTCTGCTTAGCCGTGTATTATGTGATGATTTTCTGATTTGTTTATGTATGATTATTATGTATTGATTGTAAGCTGATACTGTCTTGCATACATATATAGCATTTTGAGCCGATTCCTTTTGATACCTGATTTTTATCTGATGATGGATAGTGCCAGCATGCCAATTTGAAAATAAAATGAAGGGTGTCTGCTGGCTCCCGTACCCTCGACTCCCCGCTGTGAGATTGTGTCGTCCTGAGGTTCAGTGGGTTGCTCCCACACCTCAATAAGCTGAATGGCACCAGCTGGGTTGAGCTCTGAGACTTTGTGCTGCTGGTACTGCATGTGGGATTACTGGGTAGCTCCCATACTCTCAACTACGTGTGACCACTGATTTCCTAATTTTATGAATCACAGTTGAGTCTGTTGTGAACTATTTGATATCCGATGAGTCTTTGCTTTAACCATCATGCATTGTCTTGAGATATTGCATGTCTTATTTTGATTGTTGTTTTCTGAATGCTCTTCGTACTGAGGTTTGACCTCGTCGTTTTCCTCTTTGGGGACTACTTTGGTCATGTGTTTGGCTTTTGCAGGTTCTTCAGGTAAATCGGTTTGGTCGAACGATGCGTCGGCTGGTAAAGTCCCTTGTTGAGTCCCAGTTATGTATATCGAATTGAGTCAGTTTACCAGGGGATGCCTTGTGTGAATGCTTTGTTGGGGATCCGGATCCGCACCCCGGCAGGCAGCGGAAGAACAATAAAATTATAGAACCGGGATGCGATCAATACGAAAAAACAATTCTACATGTATCGACATACATAGGGTGTTTCAGGCGTGTTACCTCTCTGGCACTTGTGCCTGGCTCCAACCGGTGTTTCAAGAACCCGGCTCTTCTCGGTAGATTGCGGTAGATTATCGCCAATCCGGTCCACGACCAGATCCGAGACTCCTTCGTCAGACTGCACTAGAAGTCCTGACGAGATCAGCACGATCGGATTCTCCTCGAAAAACTAGGCCGGAACTCTTCTCGGTAGATTGCGGTAGATTATCGCCAATCCGGTCCACGACCAGATCCGAGACTCCTTCGTCAGACTGCACTAGAAGTCCTGACGAGATCAGCACGATCGGATTCTCCACGTCGAGTTGGCCGGAAAACAAATTTCCGGC
>KV001333.1:67622-90071 GCA_001598015.1 Dorcoceras hygrometricum | reverse complement strand
TGCATGCTCAGAACATCACAATGTTCCCTACCAATGAAACATGGTACTTCGCATCGCAGATACTAGTCTCTAACTCGGGCGGCCTTATCCTCATTTTTACGGCCCAATCGACTAGGAACATGTTTAGAATACACAGCGACTATTAGATGTGTTTCATGATAGCCGTCATACCCACTATCACATCTAACATACGCTTTAGTGTATTCTAGGTCTTTACTCAACACAATTGTAAATCATTACACACATAATGAAAGTAAAGAATGCCATATAAAAGAATACGAATATCATATATAAAGATCGTTTGTATACTAGTCTCGAACTCGGGCGGCCTTATCCTCATTTTGACGGCCCAATCGACTAGGAACATGTTTAGAGTACACAGCGACTATTAGATGTGTTTCATGATAGCCGTCATACCCACTATCACATCTAACATACGCTTTAGTGTATTCTAGGTCTTTACTCAACACAATTGTAAATCATTACACACATAATGAAAGTAAAGAATGCCATATAAAAGAATGCGAATATCATATATAAAGATCGTTTGTACAAGAGTTTATAAAACCCACACGCCACAAGTTGGCTAGTTGGGCATCTACTCTAACATGCTTGTATTCAAGATTATTATCTGCCGAGATATTTATATATTTCTGGTATTGCTATTGTTAAGGAGATTTGGAGTGAAAATCTATACTTTGAGTATTAATGTATTTTGAATTGTATTTTGTTCAAGACGAGAAAGAAAATTTTTAATCCACTTTTTAGGGTTCCATTGTATTTGCTTGTTTTGTGCGACACTTCGGTTTTTGAGAGCACCGGGCCTGACATCTGGTGTCCAACATCAGTTTGGAGCAGCTGCACTGTCAAGAGCTCCTAACATCCTTTAAAACAAATTTCGACGAGCGTATGAAGTCTCTAGAGCTCATTGTTGAGGACCTATGTGCGTCACACGTTGCGATGGTCAACAAACAGTGGAGACAGCATTTGGATTTGTTCGGGAGGGAAGATAGAGTCAAAGCGGAACTTTCCTCGAGATTACATCGGCAAGACTGATGCTACTTGATGAGGCCCAGAAAACAATTCGAGCCTCGCCTCCCTCACCTCTCAGCTCGCAGAAGTAGTTGCTCATCTTAAGAGAGCTGGTGATATCAAAAAGAGGGAAGGTAGCATCCGCAGCAGAAAACGGGAAATTAGCAGCGGCGGCAAGCATAGATGGTTTTGAAAGAGTTGTTTTGTGTTTCGGTTTTGAGAGATGATTTTGAGAAAAGTTTGTTTTCAGTTTTGAGGAACAGTTCTTGTACTTAGCAAATTTCGTCAATTTATAGAAGAGAAATTTTGTTCTCAATATAGCTGCTAAGTTTTGTCATCACCAAAAAATTGAAAATTGTTAAGAGTAAAATTTAAGTTTTGGTGATAACAAATACAAGAATCCGAACCAAACAGATTATAGCAGAACGACGAGCAGATCAGATTAAAGCGACACAGAACAGCTCAGAGCGTGTCGATAAACTCATAATGTCGCAGAAAGATCAGAGCATGTCTAACAGTTTACAATGTCACATTTCAGCTTAGAGAAAGCAGAACAGTTTACAGCGTCGGAATTCATCTCAGAGCAATCAGATCAGTTCAGGGCGTCGCAATTCAGCTCAGAGCAAGCAGATCAGCTCAGAACAACGTAATTCGGCTCAGAGCAAGCAGATCAGCTCAGAACGATGCAGATCAGCTCAGAACGACGCAGATCAGCTTAGAGCGTCGCCATTCAGCTCAGAACAACGTAGATCATCTCAGAGCAAAGCTAACAGCTTATAGCATCGTTATCAGCTTGGAGCGTCGTATTTCAGCTCAAGACAAGCAGATTAGTTTTAAATGTCGCAGTTCAGTTCAGAGCAAGTCGTACAGATTAGAGAGAAATGGAACATATCATATCGGAGCTTTGAAATCAGAACATTGCTTAGAGATCAGATTAGAAAATATTCAGATCGGAGTTTCGTGCAGAGAACAGCTTAGAGTAGACTATGGGAACGAACAGGTTAGAGCAAAAACAGCACAGAAACAGCTTAGAGTGAATATAGCTCAGAAACATCTTAGAGCGAATACAGCGCCAGAAATATCTTAGGCGAAGACAGCGCAGAGCATAGCTCAGAGTTCAAGAACAGCTTTCAGTTTAGAGCATATGAGATTTCATATCAGAGCGTGAAGAGTTCAGTTTCAGGTCAATATTTATATTATCCGTTTATAGAACAGCTTAGAGGAACGCTTTCCATAACAGCTTTATATTGATTATCATATCAGACCTAGAAAAGGTTCAGTTCAGCAGAGAACAACTCAGACAGTTTTTGGAATAGATCGCAAGAGCAGTTTATAGATTTTCACGTAACAGCTCAGAGCTCACAAGATTTCAGATCGCACATACAACGACCAGCTCAGAGCGTACAACCTTCAGTTTAGACGTGAAAATATCAAATCAAATCTGATCGATCGAGTGCTAAATCACTAGCTAAATTACCGATGCTATTTAGTACCTAACGATAAAACCCTATGATTCTGGTATGATGAAAGGCAAGTTCTTCAAAGATGGAAAGAAGATCAAGTAGCCAGTAGAGAAAATCATTTCAAAGATCGATGGAGCTGGTGATCTATATAAAGAACGACTAACAGAAGCTACAGAACAACTTTTAGGAGTAACAACCTTTACTAGATATACTGTCGCTATCACTGTTACGCTGCACAAATTATCGCGCACAAAAATTTCACTGTTCATCGTCTTCTTCATTACAACGTTGCTCTCATTCATATTTCTGAGTTGTAACCACTCTGTAGCTTTGTGTATTCATCGTAAATCAAAAAACATAGTGTATAGAGCATGTGTAAGCTGAAACAGCTTAGAGTAAATCATTGTATTTGCAGAACATGTTGCACGTCTGTTTTTTGTCGTAGAAGTGCTAGGATTTCTCGCAGCTTGCGGGCTGTTTGATCAGGTTAGAGCAGGAGCTGATGTAATCAAATCTTCTAGTGGAATCCTTCCTGAACAAGGAAGAAGGGGAGACGTAGGAGTTTAAGCTTCGAACTTTCATAAACAAACTCTCGACTCTCTTTACTTTACTGCATTCAACTTTTATTATTACTGCTTTCAGTTTTTATATATCTGTTCAATGTTCAATCGAGTTCCTTCCGTACAAATCCTTGTTACTCGAAAGAACAGAAGCGTACTGAGATCCTCCAAGCAGGTAACTCAGCTTAAAGGTTAGGCAAAGACTTGTAAAATCTTTTTGAAAAGAGTTGTGAAAAATTGTGAAGGAGTTCATTCACTCCCTCTGAACTCCCGAGCTGTATTTTAACTCTATTTTCGATCCAAAGTTAACAAAATCAATACATGATAAACACAGTCTATCTATTTCAACTCTAAGTTGAAACACTATAGAGGATCTAAAGAACAAACAGTAAGAAACTGAGAATCTTTTATGGTCGAAAAAGAAAACAAATTGCTTTTCAATTTCGTTGTAATTCAATTGATCGAGAGTGTTTTCTGACTCAAATTCTTTTTCTTTTATAATCTTCAGATTCAAACGGTAATAAATATGGTCGGTATACTAAGCCGATGAATCCCCTCCATTTAATTAATGTGCAATTAATTTCTTGTATCATGCTCCTAACTGATTCATTAAATGTTCCTCCTTTTCGCTTAAAACGGGCAATTCTCATGCAAAGCTAACTCTAATACATTTTGATTGTGGCCCTCTTCCTTAATATAGTGTAAAGACATATTATAAATTTTAATAATATATCTAAATATATTGTTATTTGATAGATATATATATTAAATAATGATGCATAAAAAATTCACAACAGGATGGATTTGGTGATCCATATCTATAGAGGTGAGCAAAATATCGGTTAAATCGAATTAACTGATCAAACCGAACCGATTTAATAATTCGATTCGGTTATTTCGGTTACTCGGTTATTATTTTTTTAAAAAATCGATTAAATCGGGTAATTCAGTTCGCTTATAGTTTTCCAATTACGAAATTCGGTTAACCGAAATAACCGTTATTTATATACTAAATATTGTTTTTATATAAGTGAATTGCATTTATATCTATGGTATCTCTTAATTATTTTATTTGATTTAGAAGCACATTTAGTTATTAATGATAGTATCCTATACATGTGCTTTTGGCAAGTTTTTGTTATCGGTTATTTGATTTAGAAGCACAAATATTTTCCAACAAAAATATCGATTATTTCAGTTACCGATCGAAATAACCGATTTTTTTCGGTTTCGATCATTATCGATTATTAAAATAATTCGATCGGTTCGGTTACTGAAAAATATTTCAGTTTTGATCGGTTAAATAAAATTCGGTTCGGTTGGTAACCGAACCGAATCATCCCTACATATCTCAACCCCCAATTTATTTCAAGTATTTAAAAATCTCTAAATCCAAGCCTGAAAAGTGTCCCGAGCCTAAAAAGTATCCCCCGGTTGGTTTCGAGTCTTCCCCGTAGGACGCGAATCCGTGTGGAAATTCGTAATTCCTAAATCTTAATCTATCAAGTAACATTAAAAAATTATATCTATATTCCTCCAATTTCAGGTCTTCCCCACACGACCGAACCATGGGGAAAACTGTGACCCCGATATCTTAATATCTCAAATAATTTCATACTATTCAAAGGCACGACGGAGAAAAGAAATAGTACCCCAATATAACCTCATTTTCAATTTGACGAATATTAAGGATGCCTTAAGTTAGAACATTCATTCTTGGATGTGTATACGTACCGAGTCAAAGCGAAAGAATTCCTATACTTTCAAAATCACCTTACACCCACCAAAAATTTAGAATAGATCAATTTTTTTGCCACTTTCTATAAGATTTCTTGACTTTAGAGAGGAATTCAAGAACTGTTTGTGGCAGGAAGATAAACTCTAAATATGCTTTTTGAAGTGATTTTCACCCTACACGTCGGGCATTTGTGCTGAGCAGCTATGGCTTTTGTGATGCACACCTTGCAGAAAATGTGACCACACTTGGTCGACGTCTCCTCAAGCAAAGGGCCCATGCAAATCGGGCAGTTGAACGTAGGTTCCGGAGGTGGCGGTGGTGGTGGTGGTGTGGGGGGGGGCAATGTCCTACTCCATCCTCGTTTTGGCTGAATACATGTAAACCACAAAACTAATCAATCAGATACTGACTTCAACAACGTTAAAGGCTTGAACTGGTGATATAGCCATATTGACCATGCATGTCCATAAACCCGAAAGAAACCAACTCAGAAAACAAGTATAAAAGACAAACAGCAAGTTCAATACACACACACACACACACACACACACACACACACATATATATATATATATATATATAAAACACACACACACACACACACACACACACATACACATATATATATATATATATAATAGGCAATTCAAATAGATAGCAAACTGCATACCTGTGTGTAAGTAATGTGGACCAGGACCGAAGTGGAAAGTACGAAGTTATGGAGACAAAAATATACAAATACAAATTACTCAGTCCTTGATCATGATTTTGGACAGAAAAAACAGTTAAAATAAGTTCATTCCATGTTCGTGCAGTGGGATGTGTCGCTATTTGTTTCAGTTCAAATCAAAAGTCAAGATCAAAAAATGCAATTTTGATATGTGTAAATGAAAAGAAAGGTAGCCAGATAGCAAAGAACTGAACACAACCAACATAAATTGGAACATACATGCTACTTGTGCACCAGAAAAACGATACTAAAACTTTTAATCTAGTTTTCACCAGAAGTATAAGAAGATTATACATGGCTGGCACTCAGCAGAAACAATTTGTTACCGTCGAATTGCTATTGTCTTCTTCCAGAATTATATAAATGCCAGAATTCGCATTTGTTTGGCTTGAAAGGCAACTTCTCTGGTTGTTTAGAGCTGGCATTTCCTCTGTAACAATTATGGATTTGATCAGTATAATCAATTTCCATAAAAGTAAAACCTAGTCAGGGAACAAAAAAGAGAGGAAAAAAAGAAAAATTCACTTCAACTAGCACTGATATATCAGAAAGCGAGGGTAATAAATAAGTTAAATCAAATTTATATATTCAGCACTGTTACCAGCCTTCTTAGAAGCTGGGAAACACTACCAAGTTTGAAATGTTCAGTGAAACTATGTTAAATCTGACTTCTGGATACGAGTTATCCGGATCATCAAGTAGTTATAATGGATACCTTATCTTATGTAGTTTGATAATGTTATTCCCTAGCAACTATCTAAGAAATTCAATATTCTAGTGAGCACATAGAAAACCAACAAGTATATACATAAATTCAAGAAACTAGCCACTTTTCCATAACAGAGACCGCTCTTACGCAAAGCTGAACTCACTTTCATATTCATTTAGCCCATGACGAGATGATAAAAATAAAAAAAAAATATGGAACAACTTGATTTTGATTCAATAAAATTTTGAATATGATATCTTCTTAATCTGTTCGGATATGCCATTCTGCATATATATATATATATATATAGATATCATGTTGAGCCTGAATCCTTAGAAAACTGATTTTGATGATTGAATAGTACCAGTATGTTGTTTTTGAAAATAAAATAAGGTCTCGGATGGCTCCTATATATATATATATTCTTGAATAATAATTTATAGTATTATGATATGAGTATGATTTTAAATTAAATCTCTACATGCAATTGATAAAATAAGCACCATGCCACAGCTAAAAGAAAAGGATACAGAATACATTTACATTACCAGAGTCGATATCGACAACAACAGTAAGCCCACGATGCTTTCTAGAATTGTTTTTTGCCTGAAAGAAAATATTAGAGTAAAATGTGGTCATATTGTGGAGGTCACAACAACTAAAGAGCAGAAGTAGGGTTGGAATAACAGTTTTTATACTTCCTCAAATGCCCTTGGGGAAGATATAATGACATCGTCGTCATATGCCTCGAGATCAATTGGTTCATTTGGCAAAATGATTACATCTTGCCTGTGCTGTGACATAGCGTGAGTTGATGGTTCTTCCAAACCTTCATTTTCACTTGGAGGGACCACATTAAGATCAACATCTAACCCTCTCATCCTCATTCGACTCCCTGTGCTCTTCGAAACCCCATCCCCATCCTGGCTGCTCATTTTAGACGTTTTGTGAGTGCTTCAATCACCTGAATCATCAGAGTCAAACCAAACATTCGGCAAATATATGTCATATCTGTAACATGACTTAAACCTTAAATTATATAATTCAATACAGAAAAGATCAGTAAACGAAATATTCCATCAAATCATTTATTATGATGAAAAAGATCTTTATTAGAAATATTTGGAAGAGAAATCTGAAGGTCGTGTCAAAAGTTCTATCTAAACACATATCCTGGATTTTGACAAATTAAAGAATTTTCCTTTGGGTGACTAAACAAAAAAAAAATCAGATATTATTAATTACTAAAGAAGTAATTTTGTTTCTGGAAACTAAGCAAATCTTAACCTTTGAACAAAAGAAAGGTTATTCTATAATTAACTTGGAGGGTAAAGTAGTGCTGAAAATTGTACCTATCACTAAAGGTTTGGAGATAAACTGCTATTTCTAGAGAAAACAAAAAGACCCTTGCATTTGACCACTATCAAAGATCTGCTGGTTGGGGCACACTGATGCCCATCCTTTCATTGTTTTAAACACAGCTTAATCTGTGTTCAAAGTTCCCTGCATCGACAAATTCCCATCCCTCATTGGCACATTCACCTTTGTGATTGGCATTCCTTTAGACCATCGGTGTCCGATAGTCGTGGTGGTCCTTCTGAACAATCTAAGTTCATTACATGGGTCCCCTCACTTCCGCAGTGGCCATCTCCTACTTAAACCACAGACACCTCAAATTGTAATCTCATTCATGTGTTACAGGTCGACATACTCCTCCAAATCTAATGCACATATCCAACCCATAACGTCTACAAAATGGTATAATCCAATTTCAAGATATTTCAAAAGGCAACATGGTACAACTTTAAACATGCCCCAACTGATATCCTCACTATACTGAAATACGCATTGCAGATTTGAAGACGATCAACGAGAATCAGTACTGAAACTAAAAACCCTGAAGTAAAGTATGCAGCACAGAAATTTTCGATCATCGAAAACCCACAACCAAATAAACAATGACAAAAACAAATTTTTACACTTACAATGTTGACCAAAAAAAGTAAACGGATCTTTCATTGACGAAGAAACCAACCTGATTTGCTCCAAGAAAAAAGTGAAAGGGAGGTAGGAGGACGGCATATAAATATGGGTATCCATCACTGCGAAGGAAGATTGAACAATTTGTTCATCGGGAAAGAAAGAAAGAAACACAACGGGCGGTAAATCAAAGGGACAATGCTGCAAAAATCGTGTAGGATTATGGGAATTCAAAGGAAATTGTTTTTTATTTTCTCTTTGGTATAAATAATAAATTCTCTTTGGTATAAGAAAGAAAGACAACGGGCGGTAAGTCAAATCGTGAGATTACAAAAAATTTCTTTATCATATTCAAACCTTGAGTATGTTAATTAGCCCTTTTTTATATGTGATTTTGGAATATATGTTCAAAATCTGATAACACTAATATTAGTTGATTTTTAGGAAAATTGTCTGCATTATATTCAATTCACCTTTTATCCGTTTAGTTATTATGTGTTTTATGTCTATTAATATTTCATGTGTGCACAATTTATTTAATATAGTTAATTATTTTAATTTCTTAAGTTTTGTTAGGATCGAAAAAGTAGTTCGGGAGTTCAGAGGGGTGAATGAACTCCTCTGCTAATTTTAACGAAAATATATTTTCAAAATATTTTACAGCTCGTAGCTAACCTCTAAGCCGAGTTATAAGCTTTGAGGGTTCATAGTGATAGGCTGTTGTCTTGTATAATAAAATTGTTTATGCGGAAAGAACACGATTCAACAGTGAATAGAATAAATGCGTAAATGTAAAAGATATGGCCAAGAATTTGTTTTCTGGAAATTCGGAGTTTAATCTCCTACATCTCCCCTTATTTCTCGTAGGAAGGTTTTTCGCTAGAAGATTTGATTGATACGACTCTTGTAACAACCCGATCCGACAGCCAGCAGCTGCGAGAACTCCTATACACAATCAACAAACACAGGCTCCCGATCTGGTTCGAAATACAATGAATACAACTCTAAGCTGTTTTGCTATTCTAGCACTCTCACGCTCTGTTTATGATTATACAATGTAAACTCAACACTACAGAGTGTGTGTACAAATATTGTGTGACACAAAGAATTAATAAAAATATGTGTATGTGTGTCACTATCTGTCTGAGTTAATTTAGAGTATGAACTCTATTTTTGCTCTTGAAAGTTTGTATGTTTGTAAGATCGTTTGGTTGCGGAGAGTCGAGAGATTTCTCAGTCTGATCTGCTCACCAATTTATACCATTTGGATACAACGGTAATAAATATTACCAGTAGACATGTCGTATGTATCCAAAATAAGATAGCTGCGGCGTCTTAAATGCTTGTATTGTATACATACATCTTCACTAATTGCTTTTCTTTTTTTAGCATACTCTGCGCCGTATCTCGCTGGAACATATCTCTGTATATTTTGGATTAGCTCAAAGTAGTCCCAATGAATACAAAGCGATCCTTGGAAGTCAAACACATCACATCAATCTGTACGAAACCTCAAAGTATTCTGAAATCCATTTTGCCAAGTTGTCCTTACTCAGCTGGTTTCCCGATCTGGTTTCTACGTAGAACTTCTCTAATCTGATCTAAGCTAATCTGCTCTAATCTGCTTCAAAGCTGTTCCAGATATTAATCTTTGTTCACAACTGTCTTCATTTATAGAAACACAAACCTTCCTGATTGCATCTGTCTCTTCTAAACGAATCTGGCTTGTCCTTCACTAACGCTATCGCTGAAACATCCCGCTCTGAGCTGTTCTTAATTGAACCAATACAAACTGTTCTGTCTGATCTGCTTGGATATACTCTGCTCTTGCAAACTGATTCTGAACTCAATCTGCTCGTTTATCAACTGATAAACTGAAAAGATACTTGATATGTTCTTCTAAGCTAACTTGTCCTTAACCAACTTAACTGAACTGCCTGAGCAGGTTTCCTCAACCAGCGTAACGAAATACCCTGAGCTTGTTTGTCATTAACCAACTTAGTTATGTCCAGCTTAGCTCTGATCTGGTTACAATACTCAACGCAGTAAGCTTCGTCTTGAATTGGTTGATCCATCTCTGAGCTGATTAATCTCTTTTATTGTCTTCACCAAAACTTATAAATTACTCCAATAATTTCCCCCTTTTTGGTGATGACAACACTTGCAGAAAAAGAGATTTTATTAATAATGGAAACTTTGTACAAAATCACCTATATACACGAATAAGATTTGCGTCCGCCCTAAGTCCTACAACATCCGTCTCTTTTTAATGCTTGTTCCTTCTCCCTTTTTGGCATCACCTGTCTCCTTAAGGTGATTTACTAATTATGTCAGCTGCATCTTCATGAAATCCAAATCGCTAGCAATCTACAGTTGATGCTCTGTGAATTGACGAACCAGGCTGGTTTCCAATGCCGTCTGGGAAGAAATGACGTTGGATGCCACCTCATCGATTTTCTTAGATAACATTCGCCTAGAGATGTCAGATTAGAGCTTCAAATATGTCTGAGTATCCCTCACCATATCAATCTTTGAATCCAGGGACTCGACGATTCTTTTCACGTCTTTAATCTCCGAAGCAGCATCAAAATAAGCTTGGGGACCGGAAAATTTATAGGCTCCGGACTAGCTTGGGCAAAATCTCCTTCGTCTTCTTCGCTGTTATTATCACTAGCTGTTGTATACTGCAGTATTTGTAAACCGGAAGTGCTGGGACCCTGACGGTCCTCATTATTTCCTACTGACGCAAAAGAATGTACAGAACAACTGGAAGTACTAAGACTTGATGGGGAAGAACCAGCTTGAGCCTGGTGCTCATCTGGTTGCTCTTATTGCTGAGCTGGTTCTTCTTGAGCCGGTCGCTCATGAGCCTGTTGCTCATCTCCTTGAGCCAGACGCTCTTCCTCCTGAGCCCGATGCTCCTCCCCTTGAGCCTGATGCTCTTGAGAATTCACAGCCTCTCCCTCAGCCTAGGTCTCTTCCACATTCTGTACAACACGACTAATCTCCTCAATCTGTTCCTGATCCTGTTGCTCAATCCTCACAGTCTCTTCGTCCTACGGAGCTGGTTGTTCTTTCTCGTGAGCCCGATGCTCAATGGCAAGAATCCTCTGCTCCTCTTTGTTAGTCGATTGCTTCTCTGCCTCCTGATCTAGAGTTGTGGTTCCTTGACTGGACACTATGCGCCCCACAGTGGAGGTGATTTGTAGAGTATCATCTGGAGTAGAACCTGTGACTAAGGACTCTGAATCCAGAAGGGGTAGACCAGCTAGAGTTCGCAGAGCCCTGCACTGCACTACGATTACCTTAATCTCGTGGTCGAGAAACCGAATACACATGTTATCGAAATTTGCAGACGGCTCAGCTGGATCAAAGTTCGCTCGATGCTCATCTACCTTCTTCTTCAACTCCAACTCATACAGCTTATACAACACCAACAACCATTGCTCCAACAATTCAGACACCGGCTCTGTCTCAGCCCATGACATGAACTCATCTTCTATTTAGCCAAAGTTGCAATGGACGTCATCAACATTACTGTATTCAGCCTCACCTCACTGCAGAAGTGTGCCCACTTATCATATGCAAACATCTTGCTGGACACGTTTTCCCAAGCTGAGTTAAGCACCAACACAGTGCTCCACCACTGGGTTTGGCAGGGCATAAGCTTCAAGAATTTAATTTTCCTTCGTAGTTGGGTCTATCTTGGGCAGGAAGTGAGTAGCCCAGTTGATTTTCCTAATCTCCAGGGGAGCAAAAATACCCTTACCAGCAGAAGTCACAGACTTTTGCGCTGGTTGTTCAGGTTCAGACCTGACCACAATAGAACGCTCCTTGTTAACAGCCCGTGTCTCCATTGCTTCAATAGACGCCACATTCGCTTCTGGAGCATCAGCGGTAGAAGCATCCTCAGCCTCAGCTGGAATTTCAGGAACTGGACCAGGATTGGATTCAGCTTGATTATCAACAATTTTGCTTCATCGGCTTGGTCCTCTGCTTCTTTGTAATTTGCACCAGAGGGAGAGACACCATAGACTCCGAATCAGATGAAGCCAAAACTAGCTTGCGCTTTGGTGCAGCCACATTTCTTGGCTGTGCCCAGCTTAGAAAAAGGGCGCGAATCCTCGTCTGAGCTGGTCCCAAACTTGGATTTCGCTGGAGCAGCTTGGCTCCCAGCCACCACCCGCTTCTTCACCACTACAACAGTCTCCTGCGTCTTCTTCACAGCCTTCTCCTTCACTATCTTCTTCTTTGCAACAGCTTCCTTCACCGGCCTGTTCGTCAACGACTGCAGACCCTCAGCACCACTGGTTGTGTACCCAGATGGCCTGCTCGATTCACCAGCTAGGACAACAGTCTGATTCTTCTTCATGTAGGTTAGAACAGATTTGTTGTTCAACACCTTCAGTGGATGCAGCTTGACAGACTCCCCAAGGTCTGCTTTCACCACGTCCTCCAGCAGAATGCTCATCTGCACTGCAAATCCCTGTGACTGCTTGCTAGGGATATGCACCATGGCAACCAATGTCTGGAACAGAATGTGCACCCAGTTCACCTTCAGACCGGCACTGATAGCCACCATCAAATCAAACTTATCCGACGTCACCACATCGAAGGAACTAGCTTTGGCACACAGTGCCTTGGCCACAATGTCGTGCAGCAGCCGGTACTCAACTTTCATCTCCTTCTTCTTTTTCGGTGGTCGGAAAGGAACATCAGTACCAGAAAATCTCATCTTCATCTCCGACATAGCTTTTTCCAGAAGATCAGTAAAACCCACCAGTCCCTCTGTGGGCAGCTGAAACGTCGTCGCAAAAACATCTTTCGTTATCACCATCTTCTTGTTGGCCACAAAGCTCACAATTGTGCCTGCGATAACCCAGAAATCCCTTCAGCCCTGATTCTTCCAGAGTCTTGAACATTTTCACCATCCCGGCATGTTCCATTCTCAACGCTGATTCGAAGTTGACCTGCAAGGCATTGACAGAGAGAAAAGCGGCCATTTTGTAGATTGAAGGATAGGAAATTTGTGAAATATGAAAGAAATTGCGAAAGATTGCAAGGGAATGCTTGAAAGATTTGAAAGCGTACTGGAAAATAGAAAGGAAAAAGGGTTTCTGTACGAATGACGAGAGAGAAAGGGTTTTAATGGACACATGTCATCCTAAGATTTAAAAGACATTTGAAATTCTAAACAGATGATCGTCCGATTTTTAAAATGAATTAGAAAAGACAATTCTCAACCATTTGATTTAATATACCAGTACGAAAAACACTAACTCAAACATCGTGATAACATCACACTATATATGCCCCCAAGCTGGACCAGATCAGCACGGAGCTGACCAGCTCAGAGACAACCAGCGGACTGTTGGTATTATCTGTTTGAATTTATGTGTTCCCCCTGAACAACATGCAGAACGCAACTATGACATATCCAAGAGACCTAAAATATTTCTAAAATAAGAAAACTTAGTTTCGGGTAAAGGCTTGGTGAAGATATCAACAACTTGTTGATCTGTTGGCACATGCTCCACCCGAACGTCCTTCTTTAGCATATGATCTCGAATGAAATGATATCTATGTCAATATTATTGGTCCTGGAGTGCAACACTTGGTTCTGAGTGATTGTTATTGCACTTGTGTCGTCACAGAAAATGGGTGCTTCTACTGCATCAACGCCGTAGTCCCTGAGATGTTGTTGTATCCATAAAGTCTGAGCACAGTAGCTCCCAGCTGCTAGGTACTCTGCCTCAGCTGTAGACGTTGCGATTGATGTCTGCTTCTTGCTAAACCACGAAATCATTCTATCACCCAGGAACTGGCAAGTCCCACTAGCGCTACGCCGATCAATCTTGAAACCTGTGTAATCTGCATCGCTATAACCAATCAAATTGAAACTTGAGTCTTTGGGATACCAAAGACCCACGTCTGTGTGCCCTTAACATATTTTAAAATACTCTTAACAGCCATGTAATGAGAATGTTTTGGATCAGCTTGGAACCTCGCACACATACAAACAGTGAACATAATTTCCGGTCTTCTAGCAGTAAGGTACAAGAGAGATCCAATCATCCCAAGATAAATGGTTACCTCAACAACAGTTCCAGCTTCATCCTTGTCCAGCTTGATTGAAGCACTCATTGGAGTAGCTTCTGATGAACATTTTTCATTCCTGAACTTCTTGAGAAGTTCCTTAGTGTACTTCTATTGGTTGATAAAATGCCATCTTCAAGCTGCTTCACTTGTAATCCAAGGAAAAATGTCATCTCCTCCATCATGCTCATCTCGAACTTGTCCTTCATAAGCTTGGAAAATTTATCACAAATCTTCGGATTAATCGAGACAAAAATGATATCATCAACATAGATCTGCACTAATAAGACATGCTCATTTTTAACAAATTTAAACAACGTCTTATCACCAGATCCTATAAAAAATCATTATCTATGAGAAACTTGAACAAAGTATCATACCAAGCTCTAGGAGCTTGTTACAGACCATACAAAGCTTTAGCAAAATTATACACGAAGTCTGGTCTAGTATGATCTACAAAGCCAGGAGGTTGTGTAACATACACTTCCTCAGTCAGGATGCCGTTTACGAATGCACTTTTAACATCCATCTGATAAACTTTAAAATCCTTAAATGCAGCATATGCAAGAAAAATGTGAATGGCTTCTAGTCTAGCTACAGGTGCAAATGATTCGTCAAAATCTATGCCTTCTTCTTGACTATAGCTTTGCGCTACTAGTCTAACCTTGTTTCTTACTACATTTCCATTTTCATCCAATTTATAATAAAGACCCATTTTGTACCTATAATGTTCTGGTTAGTAGGTCTAGGAACTAACTGCCACTCTCTGCTATGTTCAAACTGGCTAAGTTCTTCTTGCATTGCTTCTATCCAACTTGGGTCGACTAAGGATTCGTCTACCTTCTTAGGCTCTATATGCGAGATGAATGCAGAATTAAAGTACTCGTCTATCATCTGTTCTTGTGTCCTAAGAGGTGCAGAAGCGTTACGATGACCAGCTCAGGTGGATGATTCTTATTCAACCGGAAACCTGGTCTGTAAGAGGTTGATGCTTCATTTTGAGAGTCAATTCTTACATCCTGTTCCCCCTGCGAGCCTGCTGGATCTTTTGGAAAACCACTTGTTGATCTATCATCTTGTGCATGTTCTCCACCAGCTGGAACGCGATATGAATCAGCTTGCGCACGATTTGGATCAGTGTTTCTTGGACCCACATAGACACCTGGGACACCTGTTGCTGGCTGGTCCTGCACTGGTTCACTGTTAATCAAATCAATAACTTCAATGTTACCTGGGATACCAGCTTGCGCAACATCTCAAATATCTGCATTTGTAATCGGTGTATCCAGTGCGTGCTGGTCTCCAGCTTGAATCTGTGTTGTGCCTTATCGTCACTCGATTCATCCAAATTAGTTGACTCCAGACGAGAACACAAATCATATAGATTTGCAGCTGATGTTGATTTGAAGCTGGTCTCATCAAACGCCACGTGAGCTGATTCTTCAACAATTAGTGTCCTGTTGTTGAGAACTCTGTAAGCTCTGCTCACTGCTGAGTATCCTAGGAAGATACCTGCATCAGATTTAACATCAAAAGCTTTTAGATATGTTTTGCCATTGTTATGGATAAAACATCTACATCCAAACACCCTTCACTGCTGAGTATCCTAGGAAGATACCTGCATCAGATTTAACATCAAAAAGCTTTTAGATATGTTTTGCCATTGTTATGGATAAAACATCTACATCCAAACACCCTGAAATATGAAATATCAGGTTTCTTGTCATTCCAGATCTCATATGGGGTAATATTATGACGCTTGTTAATCATTGATCTTTTTTTAGTATAGCAAGCTGTGTTAACCGCTTCAGCCCAAAATTTCTTTGAAATACCAAAAATCAGCAATCATCGTTGTTGCAGCTTCTTTTAAAGTACGATTTCTATGCTCAGCTAACCCGTTTTGCTGAAGTGTTCTAGCTGCAGACAACTCGTTCTTGATTCCAATGTCATCCAGATAAGAGGAAATTTTAAAATTCAAAAACTATGTTCCTCTGTCACTCCTTATCCGATTGACACTGCAAGATTGCTCATTTTGTAAACGTTTTAAAAGCTTGATCAGCTGGTCGGAAGTTTGATCTTTAGATTTTAAAAACAACACCCAAGTAAATTTTGAAAAATCGTCAATGACTACAAGGGTGTAATTCATTCCCCATAAGCTGTTTACGGGTATAGGACCAAAAAGATCAATGTGTAAAAGCTCCAACTTACGCGAGGTCTTGTTACTGCCTCTGTTTTTAAAAGTAGATTTTATATGTTTTCCCAGCTGACATGCAGAGCAAAATTTTTCTTTTGAAAATTTTAGTTTGGGCAAGCCATAAACTAACTCACACTTACTCAGATTGGCAATAGTTTTGAAATTGAGATGGTTCATCCGCTGATGCCATAGCCAGCTCTTGGAAGATTCAGCTACTAGGCAAGTTTGTTCAGTATGCGGGATCTGACCAGTCTATTTTGTAGGTTTTCCCCGATCTGTAACCTATCAGCACGGTCAGACCTTTCGGATTTTGGACAGTGAACGTGTGATTTTGGAAGTTAACAGAATAATTACTGTCACACAACTGACTAATACTGATCAAGTTGTAGCACAATTTCTCAACTAGGAGAACATTGTTGACAGTAAAGTTACCATGGGTATGCTTACCCTTACCCACAGTGTTACCGTTAGAATTGTCACCGAAGTGATCTTGGGTTCGTTGCATTGCTTGATATCTGTAAGCAGCTTGGCATCTCCAGTCATGTGTCTCGCACATCCACTGTCCAGATACCACGTAGATTGATCCAGCTTGGAAACCTGTTGTTCCTGCAATCACAAATAAAACAGATTTGGTATCCTTTGATTTACTTGGGTCCGGGCTTGATTAGACCTTTTGGGACCCACACTTGGATAATCTTAACAAATTTACCAGTGCGTGGATAAAAGTATGTGTGTGATTTTTATGTGTTCTGTGATCTGGAATTGGTTTGATACGCAGTATATTTGCCATTGGATCTGGGCTTATTATATCTGGGCCTGTACTGCATATCCTTCATAGAAGCTTTCGAGAACCATCCTCGCTTTTTACCACCAGATTTGGTCTCATCTGTTCAACTCAATTCTTTAGCCAGCTATCTCGAGGCTTCTCAGGAGCAGTATACCCCAGCCCGCAAAACCTTTCTTGCCAGATCGGAGACTTAGCTGCTATCTTTACCTCATCAGACTGTGCCTCTACAGGCTGTCCCGTGCTAGATCTTTCAAAGTTCATTGGCTGGAAGCTTTGTCCTATCCAGCTGTGGGTACAACTTGTCTCTGCTTTGTTGCTGACATTGGTACCATAGCCCAATCCGTATCTATCACCAGATGGCTTCATAGCTCCATGCAACTTATCCAAGGGTGCAGAAGACTTGGTTCAGGAGCTTATAATTTCATCCAAACTCTGATTCTCACTGAGCACATCATTCTCAGTAGATAGCTTACTAAGAGCAACTTGCATCTCGCTCGAGCTAACCAGCTCAGCTTTATTAGCACAACTCTCATTTTTAGCCTTTACTTCCTCGAAAGACTGAGACTGCTTTTTTTACCTTGGACCATGTCATTTAGTGATGTGACTAGGTCCTCCCGTGTAAACTCAAGGTTTGAGAAATCAAATACCTCCTCAGTGTCATCGGCCATGAGACACTGTACTTCATCCTCGCTTTCACTGATGATGAAAGTTCCTGAGTTGGATTCATCTGAATCTGTATCATTCCTCGAAAGACTGAGACTGCTTTTTTTACTCTTGGACCATGTCATTTAGTGATGTGACTAGGTCCTCCCGTGTAAACTCAAGGTTTGAGAAATCAAATACCTCCTCAGTGTCATCGGCCATGAGACACTGTACTTCATCCTCGCTTTCACTAGATGATGAAGTTCCTGAGTTGGATTCATCTGAATCTGTATCATCCCACGCACTCTTGTTTTCCTCAGCCACCATTTCTTTCGCTGTCCTCTTCTTCCGGTAGAACTTATTCTCCTTCTTATCTTTGCTCGTACAACGATTTGGATGCTTCTTGGTATCCAGCTTGGGCTTCCTGCATTCAACAATGAAGTGACCCGGCCTGCCACGGTTATAACATTTGTCATCAGAAGAAGTATTTTGATTCTTCGTTGCTGATCTCTTCTGCTGATTTTCTTCTTGAGAGGCTCTGTTCTAGTATGGTAGCAGCAAGAGATTTAGTTGACTGGGATGTTGAAGGCTCAAATTCTACTCTTGTTTCCAGCTCGAATTCGTAAGCCTTCAGGTTAGCAAACAGGTCATGCAACTCCAGTTTGTTCAAGTCTTTGGATTCCCGCACGGCCATGGTTTTGACATCTCATTCTTTGGGCAGTGCATGCATCACCTTCAGGGCCAGCTCCCTGTTGCTATATTTTTTTCCCAGTCTGGTCAGCTCAATCACCAGTGAGCTGAACCATTCATCGAACTCTCCCATAGTCTCCTCAGGCTTCATCCTTATCAACTCAAACTTCTGCAGAGCCACAGTTAACTTGTTCTCCTTGGTCTCCTCATTGTCCTCGCTGATCTGAGTCAGCTTCTCCCACATCTCCTTGGCCGTAGTGTAGGTTTGAATCTTTCTCACCATGTTATTGTCCAGTGTATTATATAGAATATCCTTGGAAACATTGTCCTAGTTGGCCTTTTTCTTCTTCGGAGGTCCACTCCTTTCTTGGATTCTCAAACTGAGGAGCACCCCCAGTTATAGCTAGAGAAGTGTTAGGCTTCATGATCTTGATTAGTCCATCTGTAATGACGAACCACATATCGTCATCCTGGGCTGCTAAGTGAGCTTGCATCCAGATCTTCCATACATCGTACTCTTTCTTGGAAAACATAGGAATTTTTTTGTGAGAGATCAACATATTTAATGAATATAAATGATAACGTTGTTCAAATACTGAGAATCCGAGCTCTGATACCACTTGTTAGGATCGAAAAATCAGCTCGAGAGTTCAGAGAGGGGATTGAATGAACTCCTCTGCTAATTTTAACGAACATCTGTTTTCAAAATATTTTACAGCTCGTAGCTAACCTCTAAGCCGAGTTACCAGCTTTGAGGGTTCACAGCGATAGGCTGTTGTCTCGTGTAATAAAATTGTTTATGCGGAAAGAACACGATTCAACAGTGAACAGAATAAATGCGTAAATGTGAAAGATATGGTCAAGAATTTGTTTCTGGAAGTTCGAAGTTTAATCTCCTACGTCTCCCCTTCTTCCTCACAGGAAGGTTTCCACTAGAAGATTTTATTGATACAACTCTTGTAACAACCCGATCCGACAGCCAGCAGCTGCGAGAACTCCTATACACAATCAACAAACACAGGCTCCCGATTTGGTTCGAAATACAATGAATACAACTGTAACGCCCAGAAATCCTAATTACGTTATATTGAGCGCATGACTAGGGCGAAAACTTTATGTTAGCATGATTTCATGTCATTTATGTGATTATATGATGATTTTATGTCTTACTTTGTGCATGTTATTTTACGGTACTGTTTGAGTTTCGGTAAGCGGGGACGAGACCGGAGACGACCAAATTGAAAATATTTTAAATGTTTTAGCTCTTAGACAAATTTTAAAGCAAATTTATTATTTTATTCACCATTTTCAAAAAATGAGGTTTTATGCACAGTTATCGAGGGGGACCCGTTTTTCGTCTATACGGGCTATTTTTATGAATTTTACCACACTTTTAAATTTGAGAGACCTTATATTACGAAAATTAGAGGCTTGAAGTCTGCACTTTAAGTTCTTTTAAGCATTTTAATTAGAGGATGGTTAGTTTTGGGATTAAGCCTTTTATTTTAATTAAAACAAGTTGGAGGGGTCTCTTTGTACACTTCTCATTCACTCACCTCCCCCTAATTCGAAAATTCACCTATCCCTCACCTCCATCAGCCGACTTCAGACCTCCTTCCCCCATAGGTGGTCGAAATTTACAGATTTTTGTTTGGAATTCAAAGGTGTTTGGTCTAATCGATTGTCCTCCGCTCCGGCAACGCGTATCTATACTCCCTTATTCGATCAAGGCATGTTGTATTCTTCTTTTCTCAACATTTAGATCATAAAATACTGTTTTATAAAGGTGTTTCATGAATTATATGTGAATTATTTAGATCTATCATGTGTTGTTTGAGATCCATGCATACATCATGATTTTGATATGTTTTCGATTCGTTCCTCGTTCTAACTCGATTTTGGTTGGTTCAAGGACTTGGGGATCCGTTCATGGAAGCCTTGGGAGGGTCCTAGGCTTTGGAGAGGGTGGCTCGACCCCTTGGTCGAGCCAAAGACGTCGGTCACATGTTGAGTGCGGCCGTGTGCATGGGGAGCCGTGCGCATGCCGCCACTTGCGAGCCTTCGTGTGAGTTGGTTCGGCCATGGTTTGGGCCGTGGCTTGGACCATGGTTGGGGCTGGACCTGGGGAAGGTTGTGTCAGAGTGGCTCCGGCCAAAGGTGGCCGGAGGTGGAGGGCCGAAGGGCGCAAAGTTGCTGGTCACGCGTAGGGGGGCGGACGGCGGCGGCTAGGGTAGTTGGGTGATGGGCTTGGGCCGGTTCGGTTGGGCCGATGGGTCGGTTCAATCGGGCCGGGTCGATTTGGGCAAGTGTCGAGTCAAATATTTTAAGTCCGGTCCGAGTTATTTTATTTATGGGCCTGATAGTTTTATTTTAAAGTCCAAGTAATTTTATCGAGTCAAGTCAAACATTTTTAAGTCAAAATTTATTATTGGTCAAAATGATTTTTGGGTCAATGATTTTAAGTCAAAAGTTATTTTAAATTGTTAACTTTTTAAGTAATTTGGATTTTAAGTCAAATTGTTAGATTTTGGACCGTTATTTTAAATGAGCTTTAAGCCTGTAAGTAATTTGGATTTTAAGTCAAATTGTTAGATTTTGGACCGTTATTTTAAATGAGCTTTAAGCCTGTTTTGACGGTGTTGAGCCGAGTCTTTCAAATGATTTTAAAGGGGTGATTCTTTGTTGTTGGGCCACGTTTGAGTTGGGCTTAGCATTATTTGAAGTTTAGTTGAGACTTTGGGCTTAGAGTTAGTGGGCCAGTCGCTTGAACCAGTCATTGACCGGGCCGAGGAAATGTATAGGCCCATGAATATATATTTAATTATATACGTAGTATGTTATGTATTTGAGTATGAAATGTTTAAAGGAAATTAAATATATATTGATGGGCCAAGTTTTTTAAAATTTTCATGATTTTTATGAAATGCATGTATCATGAAAGTTTGTGAAATGTTAAGGCATGAAGGAAAATTATTTTGAGGGATTGAAGTGATGTTGGGCAAAATTTAATGATGGGAGTTAGCCGGGTATCAGGGCCCAGGGATCCCCTGTTTTAATGTATGAGCTTATGGATCCATGTGTGACATCATGGTGAAGTGACAGCACAGAGGTGTGACATATAGGGATCCCGAGGTAAGGTCGGGTGAACCACACCGCCGCGTACTGGCTTATAGATTGATCAATCGATTATGGCTCACACTCCATGGATACGACTCGCATGTTCTTTTAAGTTATATTATGTTTATGCCATGCCTTAATATATATATGTTATACGATGAGGTTATGTATGACTGCATTATGATTCAATGTTTTAAGATCTTTCACGCACGCGTGTCATGAAATTATGTTCCTATACGTATATGCCTGCATGTGGTTTTATTATATGTACTTTGTTATTATCGAATAGAGCATGCTGGGCCTTTAGGCTCACTAGGTTTAAATGGTGCAGGTGAGCATGATGCTGATTTTATTCCGACGGCGGTGTGGACCTCTGATGCTCCGCTGCGGCTGTTACCCCGTGACCAGTCAGTTATTTTATGCCATTGCTTTTAAACATGTTCAGTTTTTCCGCAACAATTTTAAATACTCTGATTTTTATGTTAGCTTGTGCGATGTGGATTGGGGATACTTTGCAGTTAGTTTTAAACGGATGTTGAGATGATATTTTTAAATGCTTTAAGTTATGGTTTTATTTATATCTTTTATTAAATGTTTATTCCACATCTGCCTTTAAAAACAAAAAAATTTTTTTTGAGGTTTAGTGCGTTTCAACATGGTATCAGAGTGGTGGTTCTGGTGGGGTACTAGCCTGCTGCGTGGAGCTCGGAA